>RJWJ010016318.1:0-34546 GCA_004363605.1 Indri indri
ACTTTACAACCTGGGTTCTCAATCATGAAGGGGTGGGCGGTTGGACACGCCTTAGTACGCCCCCTCCCTCAGTAACCACCATTAGGCTTTCTTCCCTAAGAGTTAAACAGCCTTTGGAAAGACTTGTTCCCCCACTATTTCAACCAGCCTCCTACTGCCCTCTCTTTTGTGATTTCAACACAACTGACCAGCATTCTTTCCTGATTAGAGACCACCAATCACAGAATGGTTCTGATCACTCTATGGAGCCTGGACAGAGATGATTTCCACGTCCTCTGCTTCACCTTTTGACATCAAAGGGCCCAAAACTCCACCCTCAGATCATGCTAATGCTGCATTTTTTAAACATGTGATTCAAAAACAGGCATGAAGCTCCATTGCGCATGCGCATGTTTCTCCTTTCATAAATATTCATGGCTTCTCCTACAGTTTATTGAATATTTATATTCGACCACCCCACTAAGTGTAAATTTATGATGCTTTTACCCCTCTCTTAAAGTGACTGTCTCTGGCCTTTGCCAGAGGATATGTTTCCCAGCCTGCAAGATGGTCAACCTGCAGGCTGCAACCATTTATGGAAAATAAAACTCTCCTTTGCAAATTTATGAAGCTCATAATTTTTCAGTTGACAGCAAACAGCCTGCAACTTACAATGTTTTGACTAAACTTTTCCATTTTATTATGGTGTGAAAACAATACACATTGAATAGGAATTGTACTTTGAATTTTGATCTTTTCCTGGGCTAGTGGTAAGTGTTACTATATTCTCCTGAGTGAACTTAAACATAATAAAAAGTATAGTAAATACATAAACCAGTAACATAGTCATTTTATTATCATTATCAAGTGGTATGTACTGTTCATAATTGTACATGCTATGCTTTTATATGACTAGCAGTGCAGTAGGTTTGTTTACACCAATATCGCCACAAACATATCAGTAATGGATTGTGCTATGACCTTACAACAGCCACAATCTCACTAGGTAATAGGAATTTTGTAGCTCTGCTATAATCTTATGGGACCATATTATATATTCAGTCTGTTGTTGACCAAAACATAATTGTGTTGTACATGACTATGCTCTTATTTCTCCTTTTTTTAAGATTTCTAAAAATATCATACAATTCATTCCTGAGATATGTATGTAGCAAATTAGATCTTGTATCAAAAAATAATAAAAACTCAAACAAAAAATTATTGTTCTGTTAATATTTGCATAGTAAATATACAGCATAGCATTACTTAGCACCATACTTTCTCACAGTAATATGTAAAATGAAATATATATATTATGTATACACACACGTACATGCATAAATGAGATATAGCTAAGAAAAAAAGTTAAGGAATAAAAAG
The DNA here is from genome assembly GCA_004363605.1 of Indri indri. Taxonomy (NCBI): domain Eukaryota; kingdom Metazoa; phylum Chordata; class Mammalia; order Primates; family Indriidae; genus Indri; species Indri indri. The sequence goes on from RJWJ010016318.1 coordinate 1,360, forward strand.
TAAAAAGTACTAAAATTTAAAAGACCCAACATCTACATGTTATTTTTTTCTACACATTAGGGAGAATACTTTAATTTTAAAAAATAGCAATATATGATTAAACCTTAAAATCACTTTGATGTAATAAGGTATTATTAAAATAAATAAAATTAATGAAGTAAGTTTTTGCTAAATACTATAAACAAGAAACATTTCGGTAAGAAGATGAAATATTTCAAAGAATTCTTGAGGTAAAAAAAGCATAAGCGATAGGATTGATGGCAAAACTAGTGTAAAGAAAAAATACATATATGATGTATATATGTATAGTTCACATGTACTTCGTAATACACATATAAACAATATTTTATAATATACATATATCAATGTCTATAACCTATTTATGTAAATTTATGTGGGCACATATATTTATATATAAAATCAAAATATTAGTGCTAGTTAAATTTGGGTTATGAGTTCTTTTAATTTTTATGGTTTTTTTTTTTTTGTTTGTTTTGTTTTACAATAACCATGAATCATTCACCGTGAGAGTGTTGGGAAATTGTAATTAAAAACAAAATCTTTCTACCAACTCAGACAACCTTTCCATAAAGATAGTAGAAAAAGAAAACAGTTTCGTTATTGAATAAGCATTAAACCAGACATGGCGCCCATCATAGGCAATATGCTAAGAGATTCCCAGACTTTTTACCCTTTTATATGGCCAGGCAGTTACAACACAGAACACATTATGTTCTTAAGATGAACAATAACTAGCCCTCAATTAAGACAACTTGAAAGCACCATTTGCCACACATAATGCATACGAGATTCACCTGGTAATTGGAGTGACCACCTGTGTTAGCTAATTGTCTTTAGCCAGAGGAAAAACAAACTTCTCCTATCTTTATGAGGGAAGGTAGTTATGCAACTTGGAGCAAGGAGTCCACTGAAATTAAGCTCAGACCTTTCCACGGCAACTGGGAGATAGAAGCACTATCTCCTTTGTTTAAATATTAAAGAGATGTTTTCTGAGCATTCAAGAAAAAAACATTCCTGGGTCATAAAAAGGTGATCTAATTTTCAAAAGGATATGTATATATATATATATATACATATATATATATATGCACATTTCCTTGCGAGAAGAAAATGCTTACAATTTTTCTAAAGAATATGCTGCAAGAAAAAGTGAGAGGGAAGTCTTCTCTTATTTTCAACAGGGAGAATTAAGCATCTTATTTTCAGTTTATTTGTCCTTACAAGAGGGAAAACACAATCACTTTTAACAATCAGTAAAGCACAATTTGTCATTTGTTAAATAACTGTATGCAAACAAACACTTATTTTAAAAAGGAGCTTACAGTCTCAGAGTAGTGGGGGAATATATAAGAACGAATAATAATAATGCATTTTCAAATGCACTATATATATAAAAGTGATGCAGAAATGGCATAAAAGATAGATTATCTCTGCTTAACTCTGGGGAGCCAAGGTCAAGAAAACATTATGGGGGACCTTTAGGGGTAATGTTTAAATTGAGACTCTAAAAATATCCAGGAATTTGTCATTTGGACATGGAAGAGAATGCTTTTTTTGTTGTTGTTGTTGTTGTTTTTTCCAGTGAAGAGCAAGTGCAAAATCTCAAAACAAGACTCAATGTGGTCTTACTGTAACAATGCTAATTTATAAGAGACAGAATAGGAAATAGGTTAAGAGCCAAATCAGAAACTGCTTCATATTAAATGCTAAGGATTTAAGACACGGTTATCTAGAAAATAACAATCTATTGAATGTTTTTAAAGCATGAGTAGATTTGGGTTTTGGGTAACCGTTGATTGTGAGGAATTTCTTGCTAAAAGAGTTGAGTCCCAGGGCTTGCATTTTATATTATTTTTTAACTCTTCAGACAAAGAAGACAACTTCCCTGCTGGTTTTACAGGCCCTCCAACTTGTCTTCAAAAAAGCACAAATTCCCATATTTAAGTACATTTCCTGGCAACCTTAAATATTTGTGTTCGTGACTAAAATTATAAAAGGTGTATGCTTTCCACTATGGCATAATTTAAAAATATATTTTAATTTAAACTTTTACTTTGGAAATTCACAACTTAAATTGAAGCATTTTTTCCTGACTATAACTTCCTACACATCTAGCTTTCTTAGTCATTGCTTTCAAGTGTACCCTTTGCCTTTTCAAGAGGGCTTCTTATCATGAGATTCCTTGACTTTTTCATTATTTCTTAATACCTTCCTATCTCAACCCACTTTCTAAGAGGAGATTCTATAGTCCATTTTTTAACCACTGTCAAGTTATTAGCTTCTTATTTTATTGTTCTCTTCCCATTTGAAATTTCATGTAGAAAACACCAATCCTGGATTAAGTAATTGTATGTCAGTCCACCTATAAATTCCTGGCCAGAAACTCTATCATTGATGTTGAGCGGCAATCTCTTTATTTCTATAATGAGCAATTTATCATATTTTCCGCAGAGGCCATTTTTAAAAATATTGCCATTTTCTAAAACCTTTAATTTTGAAACCATTCCTGTAATTTTCAGTAGACGAATATATACCCAATTCACAAAAAAATAGTAACTATAAAATTTAAACTAACAACTTCTCTCAATCAAATTTCTTTTGCAATCTGCTTTCTTTCTCTTACTCTTTGACACAATGGGAAAGGAGTCCTATTTCCGGCAAAAACCCATCTCTCCACTTGGGCTCTTCATCCTATATCCTACCTTTCTTAGGTACTTTCTTTAGTGATAATCCTTTCTTCTTGATCTTCAACTTTCTCCCCTTCTAAGCTTTCTCTTGTACATTAGCATTTCAATATGCCTATCTCTTTTTTTTCTTTTTTTAAGTCTAAAAGAAAACAAAGGTGCTCCATTATAACCCATTATCTATCTCACCAATTCCTCCAACCTTCTGTGACCTTTAGAGTCAAGTCTACCAAACTCACCTGCATTACTTATGTCCTCGATTTCTGACAAAATCCAACTGCATTGCTTACCTTGATTGCAGTCTTGTTGTTGTTCTTATCACACCACTGAAGCTAATCTTAGTAATGCTAGATCCAAGAGACATTTGTCATTCTTCATTGTTCCTCGTGTCTCAACAGCAGTTGGGCCAATTGACCCCTCTCATCTGTTAGGGACACATTTTTGCCATTGATATTGATAATGCTATCTTCCAACATTTTTAGTCTCAATTTTTCATTCTGTACTGGTGGGATTTTTTTATCTGATTTTTCATAAAATATAAATAGTACCTCAGTGTTGTTTTGTTTTTCCTTTTCCCTTTCTATCTTAAACCTTCTATCCGGATGGTGTCTTGTATTCTAATGGCTAGAAATGCCGTCTTTATGCTGCTGATTCTCAAATTGCTATACTGAGAGGCTTTACTTAACTATGTCTTAAACATGCCAAACTACTCAGCAGCACCTTTCTGTATTCATTCTCTATTCTTATATTTTCCATCTCAATAAATTGTACAGCCGTGTAGCCTAGTGATCAAACTGGTCACCATTCTTTGTTCTAAATTTCTCTCTGAAGGGCCTGTACAGAGTCTAACTCATCTTAACATTCCTTACCACTAATTGAAGAATCCCTGAATCTACCTACAATGCATAGGTATCCACTTCAGGATATCCTACCTTTTTGGGTCAGGCCAATGCATAACCTCCATGTATCGATTTACAGTTTTGCCTGCCTGAGATGTACCCCTGCCTTTAAAAACCCTGGCTTGTAAGACATTGAGGAGTTTACGTCTTAAGCGTTAGCTGCCCCTTCTCCTTGCATGGTGCCGTGCAGTAAAATTGCCTCTTTCTCCAGCTTCAGCTCCTGGCATAACTATCTGGCTTTGCTGCACCAGGTTAGCTGACCCCAGTTTGATCTGGTAACAAACAATGACCAATTCCTATATTACCTAACTCTGTGATAGCTTAAAAAGCTGTTTCTCCCTTTTCATCCCACTGCCACCAACTAAGTTCAAAACATCATCTTTCCATTCCTAAAATAGCCTCAAAAATTGTCTTTCCATCCACTGTGACTATTGCACATATAGACCTTTGCTAAATAAATTGAAATTATGTTTTTAAAATTAAAATAATTATGTCTTAAGTCTTCATGTCAAAATTTCCTTCAATTCTTCATTGAAACTGTGTTGTTTCTTTTACTTGGTACATGGGATTTTCCCCTCTTTCCACCACAATCTGTGTTCTTTTTTGGGGGTAATTCTGAGTAGTCCTTCATCGTAAATGCAGACAGTGCTTTCATGCCTAGTGCCTTTCTAATCTCCCAAGACTTTACATAAGTTACTGAAACACCCTGCATCCACCACTACTATTTTTCCACTGCCTTGTAATTAGCTATATTTTGTGTTATTCACTAGAAACCAATCCAGTGCCCCAAATATGTCTGTCCTTTATCTACTTCAGCCACATATTACATCCCTAGTACAGACTAGTGTCTGCCTTGCAGAACATGAAAAATATTTTTGATTTATGGTAAATATTTAAGACAGCAAATGGTTACAATAGGGTAACTAGGTTTTTTGTTCCTCAGTTACAGTTCTGTAAGAAAACTCATGAGCTTTGGCGCATGATAGTTCAGTAGCCCATCACTAAGAGGTACAACAGAGGGGAAAAATGACATTGAAGTATGTACTCAGGAGAACAAACTTTGATGGACAGAAGAAAGGTAGCCAGAGGAAAAAGAAAACCATTTAAAGAGAAGAGAGTTGCCATATGTTAAAGATCATGACATTAACTGTGTGCTTTTAAAAGATAACATGCTTCTAGGGGCCCACGTTTGACCTCTACTTGGCACTTTATTCCAGCATATTACATATTGCTTATCTTGCACTGTCTCAGATTAATATAACATTTTACAAAATAGGGCATTTTGGACAAAACTGGCTAAAAGGTTTGCATCCTTAATAGTAGCCTTTTGAAGTAGGATGATTTTTTTAAATGTCTTTTATACATGAGTAAAATGTGCTTCAAAGAAGTTAAAACAATGGGTCCAACATCACATATTTAGTAGGAACAAAACAGTTGATTCAAAACCAAGTGTACATTTTACTGCCACCAACCTTGAATCTCTACTTTTCAAAAGCCAGCATTGTATTGTTGCCTTTCCTACTCCACAATTAAATTTTATCTTGAAACACAGACTTTCAAAACCATATGAAACTATCATATATTAATTTATTCTTAGCTGTCATATTTTAAAGATCTATTCTGTTTATTTAGAATTAAAGTAAATAGGTTTTATTATTTTTCTTTCAAAGCTGACTTAATTAATTCCCAATATGAAAGCAGTTATTACATCTTATATGATTATCTCAAAAATGTATTAATGAACAACTGAGAATATATTATGGAACAAAATTTAAAAGGCGTGTTTCATTCCGGATGAAGAAGAAAATTTGAATATTCTAAGTGCCTAAGACATAATAATATGGCATTGCATACAAATAGGAAAACTATCTCTGCTTTGTATCAAAATTCCAGTTAAATCAAGCATTTAAAATTTAAAAATTGGAAGCTACAAAAGTTCACAAGAAAATGTGAAGTTATGTGTTTATATAAATATATATGTATGTATGTTTTATATGAGTGGTATTCTAGATATGAAGAACCCTTTCTGCCCAGAAACCATAAAGAGAAGCATAAAACTCAATGCCTTCTGTAAGGAAAAATTATTTATTATAAATAAAACCGAAATTAAAGTGAACACCGGACATGTTATGGGGAGGACTGTGATAGTATAAAAAGAACAACAGCATATTTAAAAATATAGAAAGGATATTATCTTACAGTTCAGAGTCTTTGGGAGATAGAGAACATAATTTATAATTAAATAAATGCAAATAAAAAATTACAAGATTTGGCCAGGCTCATGCCTGTAATCTCAGCATTTTGGGAGGCCAAGACGGAAGGATCACTTGAGTCCAGGAATTGAGACCAGCTTGGGCAACATGGTGAGACTCTGTCTCTCTCTCTCTCTCTCTCTCTCTCTCTCTCTCTCTCTCTCTCTCTCAAAAAGCTGGGTATGGTGGCATGTGCCTATAGTCCCAGCTATTTGGGAGGCTGAGGAAAGAGGATCACTTGAGCCCAGGAGTTTGACGTTACAGTGAGCCATGATTGTGCCCCTAAACTCCAGCATAGGCAACAGAGTAAGGCCCTGTCTCTAGGGGAAAAAGGTAATTGCAAGATTGTATTTTTTCATTTGTCATTATGAGTATCAGAATGATTGATAATCTATACTATGTGATAATGTGTAGAAGCAGATATTCAGATATTCTCTTATTTTTTAAAGTGAGAATGTAAATTGTTTGAATTCATGAGGATACTTGTGTATTATCTATCAAATTTAAAATGAGCATAATTTTATAGCAATATATTCCTTTACAGGAATTTACCAAAAAGCTGTTGTAAACTTGCACAAAATATTGTACATTAAACAACATTCAATATGTCAATAAATATAATGACAAATGATTGGATTTAACGTCAACGTCTATATATACTGTTAAATAAATTATAGAACTTTAATATGACGATAACTACCTACTTAAAAGAATGAGAACTGTCTCCTCTCTTTCTCCCTTTATAATTCTATTGAAGGAATATCAAAGGTATATGATTAAGTGTGTTAACAGAAAAACTTTAGACAAATTAAACTAACATAGTTTATGTAAGCAAAGACTGATTCATGAACCAGACAGTACTCGGAATAGGTGTGGAGAGCTCTGCCCAGCAGTGTGAGCAGTAGGTGAGCTTTTATAGGCCAGACACGGAAGTAAATTTATCACCTGATTGGCCACAGCTAGGCATCTGCTTTATTTCGACAAGGTATGATAAGGTGTTTGCTGGGTTGGGCATGGTGTGATGAGGTGGCTGCCTGTGACTGAAAGTCTGAGAGCTTTACTAATGATTACTGTGCAAGGCCAACATGCTCTTCTGGTTCACGTCCTCACCTGCCCCCAGCTGATGTGGTGATATTTCACTCCCCTGGGTTGGGTTGTTTCTTTTTTTTGAGACAGAGTCTTGCTCTGTTGCCAGGCATAGAGTGCCATGGCATCAGCCTAGCTCACTGCAGCCTCAAACTTCCAGGCTCAGGTGATCGTACTGCCTCAGCCTCCGAGTAGTTGGGATTACAGGCATGCACCACGACGCCTGGCTAATTTTTTGTACTTTTAGTAGAGACGGGGTCTCACTCTTGCTCAGGTTGGTCTCAAACTCCTGACCTCAAGAGATCCTCCTGCCTCAGCCTCCCAGAGTGCTAGGATTACAGGAGTGAGCCACTGCGTCCCACCCCCTGGGTTGTTTTTAAGATGTGCCAAAGGAGAGATGGACACTTCTTGCCAGCAACGAAGACTACTCTACTTATCCCATTCACTGGCCCCTTGCCTGTGCTCCCACTGGTGTTCTGTATAGACAGGGGTGTGATCCTTTGAAAGTCATCACACACAGTCTCTAGAAAAGTTAAAGAGAAGATTTGCTTGGGAAATATTTTGTTTTCCATTTGTAGTACAAAATCCTGAGTAGCAAATTTATCATGGTTAGAAAATGAATGATTTTTCCTTCCCATTTTCCTGCGTACTCTGGGTATGACTTACATTTGTAATCATCAAAGGAGCACAGTAACAATCTTTGGTAGAGTAAATGGCCATCTGCATTCGCAGGTGGCATGATGGAAGATTCAGTCATGAGTAATGATGTAACCAAAATTAAACAAATAATATGAAGGAACCGTACATGCAAGTTATATATTATTTTAATACAAACAGGCTCCAAAGAGCCATGCATTGTTTGTAAGGGCTTTGCTACATTTGTCTCTAGGTGGGAGGTATCGAATTATCCAAGAATGGCCATTTGACAATAGAGAACACCAAGAGATAGTTTCTGGACCTGAACGGGAAGAGATGGCACCTAGAAAGTTGTTAAAGTTAACACAAGAAAAAAAGAGAATACTTTAATAGACTAGTAAACATAAGAAATTGAAGCAGTGACAATAAATCTTACCACACCATGTTTCCATATCCTGCCCCTTTCAAAAAAGAAGGTGTCAAGACATGATGTTTGTACAGTTTTGTCAAACTTTAGGCAAACCTATAACCACTTTTATATTCAAAATATTTCAGACAATAGACAAGACTGACCCCTTCATATTTTAAAATTACTATGATTTGACATCAAACCAAAAAATTAAAGAAAGAAAGAAAATTAAATGTCAACCTAGCTATGAACACAGATGCACCCGTTATAAGTACATAGTAAATAGGAAACAAAGAAATGGAAAGTCCAACAGCACATTTAATAATAATAATAATACACCATGACAATGTGAGGTTTATTCCTGTGATGTAAGAATAATTCCATATTAATATACCAAGCAAGAAAAAAGGCATTTCATTGATACAAAAACAATTCAATAAGTGGGCATCTTATTAGTTTAGAAAATAGACTGTATAATAGCAAGCATATGCAAGTGATAGGCATTTTTTTGTTTTTGCTCTATAATGTCAAACATTAAGCATTCATCTATGAACACTTAAAAATAGCAAAATTATTAAATAGTAATATTTAACTTTGACCTTGTGTTTAGCTATATGCATATATAAATATATAATATATAAATACATACCCAATAGAGATTAGAGATATATAAATATATAAAGATTAATCATTCTACATATGCAATTTTTACTTGTGATTATTATTATTTTATGTTAATCCATTCTAGCATCTTAACATCATCATCCTGGTCATGATTATGAAATCTAAAGCTTTATTTTGCCTTTTCTTCTGGAGAGCCTATGTACTCTTATGCAATGATAACCCCTGCACCCCAGCCTGATATTTTATAGAAATATAAAAAAATTACCATTTTTCTCTTCTGATTTTTGTTGTAGGCTTGATGATATCTTATAATTTTTATAACAGTAGGCATAAAGTATGAATGTTAAGCATATAAACTTACATATCAGTGAGACATGGTTTCAAATACCACTTTAAAAATGTTACCCTCTCTAAACCTCATTTTTCTTGTGTGTAAAATGGCCATCATAGCATGCCACTTAAGTGTGATGGGAAGATTAGTAAGAATAATGCATCTAAATTGCTTGCATATAACAAATATTCAATAAATGCATCATTTCTAATATTAGGAATTATTTTATAGAAAAGCATATGCTGTTACTAGAAATCGAGATGTTTAAGGTATCTGTACAGAAGATAGTAAATTAAGGTGAGAACTTTGCTTTGGTTCATTTTAACTTATGTGATACTATTTCTGAGATGTCAGAATTGGATGAAGTGGGATTACAGTCATATACCCTTTGATAATAGAATGGAGTCCCCAAAATTATGGTATTTTTTTCTCTTGATTCCACAAAAAGAGAAATGTGGTAAACACCAAATGCTGAGTTGTAATCATGTCAGAGGGACCAATGTTGGTCACAACTGAAAGGGGTGAGGAGCAAAAGGGTGCAAATGATGCAAGAAGTATCAAAATGACTGCCACAAATTAGTTTGTAAGAGGTCCAGATTTCATTTGCAAAACTCTGATTTTTCTTGATTAAAAGGCTTAATTTTGGAGCATATATTTATTAAAACTGATATAGCATTTACTTTAAAAAATATATTAGTAAAAGAGCAATCATCTATGTCAAGACTTAAATTTGTAAAACCTTATAGATCAAATAAAAAAACTCAAAAACTGTAAATTTTATGTCATTATTTGGCATTTTTCATTCAGATTTCTGATAGTTTTCTTACTAAATGATGTGTCTATTTCATTAAATTCTCAACAGAATAGCAGTAACAATTCCAGTATTCTGTTCTAATCACAGATGAGTCACTATTTCTAAACCACCTTTATTAAGTTCTTATAATTACGTGACTTTTTAAAAAAAGGAACATCCAGTAATTTTTTCCTAGATCTTTAAGATTTTCTAAACAAATTACCTTCTGAAAATTTACTTTGTCTGTTTCTTCCTTAGCACATCTTTTCTAATTTTTAATTTTCCTCTTTAGATTTAGGTATATTACTAAACAATCTTTAATTGATCAACTCATTTTACCTTTCAGTGGATAATTTAGCATTTGCTAGCAGACTAATTTTTATGTTATTTAAGGATCAAAAATATTTTAAAATTATTTTTAAACAATGTTATACTACATATGCTTAAATGGAGCAACAGGAGAATTCATTCACAGTAATTAATGATCCATGTTTCAAGTAATTTTTTCAACTTGACAAAGAATATACTAATTAAACTTGTTTTTACTACAAGAGAATTTATTAGTAAAAGCAACCATAAAGATCAAATACATGAATATAAATTATTTAGATAATGTTGTGAATGAAAAATAGATCATAATTAGGAAGAACATTATCCTTGCCTCTTTTTATTAATTTCTAGGATTCCATAATGATTTTTTTTCTAAAGAAAATAGTGTCTTTTAACTTTGGATATGATTCATTCAGCAAGTTATTCAATAACCACAGAGAAGAAAAAATCAATAAAGCAGCTAGTTAATTGTGTAAAATGATTCCTTGGTGGAAATTTTTTTCTATCTCAGCTACAGAACAATTGTGCTGCAGATTCTGAGTATTGACAGTTTCATTGTTGTTATATTTAGCTAATATTTTAATCTTTTTTGGTAAGGCATTGAAGAGATAAGGCTAGCAGCCTTATTAATTGAAGTCAATGTTTTTTAAGAAGTAAAAATTAACAGACACATTCAGTACCATTTTCCTCATACCCTAAAATATTAACAGTAGCAACATGTCAAAATAAAATGGCGACAATAAAATCTTAGAGAAAAACTCATGAAAAAGGAAAGACAAATAGTGAAGAAATTACCCAAACTGGAATTTATAGAGACTACTCACATATGTTCCTTTGAAATCAGTATGACTCTTAACAAATTTACTAGCTCAAATGTAATAATGAATGTATTTTGACCATTAAGAATGGCATAGAAAAAGCACTAACAAAGATTAAAACGTATATGCTTCATGTGGTTTCAGCCTTTGTAATGCTGAGAATATTCTCAGTAAATCCCCTGATTCTAAATATTACACTTTAAGACAGCAGCCCGATTATAATAGGTGGTAGCTATGTAACAACATTTCTAGGCTTTCACCATTTTGAAAATTACTTCTTTCACCAGCTCTGCTCAAGTCCAGTCATTATTTTTTCTCAACTGCACTCCACTCTGAGTCCCCCATTTCTGCATTGGTATAGGTACCAAATTCTACCTCTTTACTCTTTCCACTTCAGTCACCATAGCTAATATTCAAGTTCAGGCCATCAGAACTTAGACTTTCAAATGAATTTTTGCATCAAATTCTTAATCCATGTCATATTGTCTAATCTAATGACATCTAATCCATTCTGCACACTACAGGTAGGACACTCTTTCTAATAATGCCACTACTGCTCAAAACTCTTGAGTAGCTACTTCTGTACCACTGCCTTTTACATACTTAGGTTTTAAGTATGAAATGTCCAATTTCCTTAAGTACTGAGTTGACAGTTGATATCTCTGACATTTCACTTGGGCACTTCTTGTTTTATTTTTATTGTGAAGGTATGGCCTCATTCTTTCAAACACACATTTTTCGCTTGTGATTTTCTTTAAATTTTTTTAGAGCAATTTTTGTGAAACCATGGATAAGTAAAAAAATCAGTGTTACTTTCTAATATGAGTTCTGTCATGGAACCAATGCAGTGCAGACAGCTCGAAATATCAACGAAGTGTTTGGGAAGGATGTGGCTAATGAACGCACAGTAAGTGGATGGTTTCAGAAGTTCCATTCTGGTGATTTTAATCTTGAAAATGAGCCATGTGGGCAACCTGAGACCAAAGTGCAAAATGATGAGCTGAAAGCTGTGGTAGAAGTGAATCCATCTCAATGTACCTGTGAATTAGCAGCAAGTTACTATTCCAACAATATTGGACCATTTGAAACAAATGGGCAAGGTAAAGAAGCTGGATAGATGAGTACTGCATAAATTAAACCAGCATCAGAAGAGAAATCATCTGGAAGCTTGCCTTTCTTTGCTGTCATGCCATAAAGGCAAATCATTTCTTCACTATATTGTGATATATGATGAAAAATGAATTCTTTCTGATGATTTCAAGCATTCAGAACAATGATTGGATAAAGATGAAGTACCAAAACACACTCTAAAGCCGAATATTCATCATAAAAAGCTAATAGTGTTTGCTTGGTGGTCCAGCGCTGTTATTATCAACTAAAGCTTCATGAAACCTGGTCAGTCAATTACAGCAGATGTCTACTGCAACCAATACAATAAAATGATGAGGATGCTTGCGATTAAGCAGCCAAGATTGGTTAATAGAGACAGGCCAAACCTCTTGCAAAACAGTACTGGACGATATGTCACACAAACAATGCTGCTCAAACTACAGAAGCTGGACTTAGAAACTCTCTGTCATCGACCGTGTTCACCAGACTTTGCACCAACTGACAACCACTTCTTCCAGGCTTTCAATCACTTCTTGCAAGGAAAAATATTCAATTCTCAACAAGCTATGGAAAATGCCTTTCACGATTTCATCACCACTCATTGTCCAGGTTTCTTCACTGCTGGCATAAATGAAGAACCATTAAGATGGTAAAACTGTGTTGACAGCTTAGTTTCATACTTTAATTGCACTGCTTCTTGTTTGAGATAAAATAAACTACACTTTTGATTTGAAATAGGACATTTCATATTTAATGACCAGATAAATTCTACAGTGTCTTAAAATGCCTCAAGAGCTTTCTGTGGCTGAATGGGTTGATGGTTAATACATACATAGTGAGATTTTAATTTTCTTCACAGCAAGAAATACTTCTTAAATTTCTGGTCTATAATCTCAGATTGGTTTTCAAGGCCATTTTACAATTTATTTATTATTTTTGGTAAATTATTTATTCATATGTTCAATAATTGCTCTAGTTAAGGGTCCACCCATCATTATAAACTTCTTTCTCAGTGCAAAGAAAAAAATGCCTTTCTACTTCATTTAAAAATCAACCTATCAAGTATGAATGATTCAACATCCTAATTACCTCCCTTCAAATAATAATGTATATAAATTAGTTCTTGTCTTAATCTCTTTTAGTCTCAGAGAAACTGAGACTATTGTCTAAATCAAATGCAGACCCTCCACATGTATGTTAATCCTTTCTCCATTGCATTTTTCTAGTATCTTGCCCAATCAATTATCACATTTCTTATGTATTACATATCGTTAGATTCCTTCTCTACTAGTCTTTTGCTTCCACCTTTAGCAGTATATGTATCTCCTTTTATAAGCGTTCTGACTATGCATACATCCACTCTTCTCCAAACTCTGCCTGATCCCTCTCCCCAAGTCTCTTTATTTTGCATCAGTAGTCCTCTTCCTCAGTATTAACTCATGATTCAAATGTACTGCTGTCTGCCTTTTGTTGTCAATATTCCGTCAACACTGTTCTTGACTACTTTTCTATTCTCAACTGGATATGTGTGCGTTGCACAACGTTGCTAACAATGCTTTCCTTCTGGAAACATTCTTTTCCTCTGTCTTCTGTGATATTCTTCTGTTCTAGTTCTGACTCTTTTGTTATATCCTCCATTCTCAATCTTCATAATGAGTTCTGTCTTTAATTCCTACATATAAAATAGTATATTTCCCAATGTTCTACCAATGGTTTATTGCTCCTTTTCTCTATAAAACACGCACGCACACACACACACACACACACACACACACACATATTGGGTGATCTCAACCACTCTGATTATATTGCATTGTTTTATAGATGCATATTGATGACTTCCAAATTTATATTTTCAGATTTAAATTGCCCCGTGCTCAATTCACCAACATAAGATAGCCACAGTTAAACAGATGTATTTTACTCCTCAAACTTACTGTTTCACATGCAGTTGATGGCATGAGTCATCCAAACAGAAAGATGAAGTTTCTCCTCACTTTTCTCAAATTCCTTAACTATTCAGTCCCCAAATCTTGTTAATTTACCTTCTGCATATTTCAAAAGTAAGTAAGCCCTATGTGGGCCTCACCCTGCATGGTGTATTTTTATTAAGATCATTTTGTAAGAGTCCTAACTGTTCTTGTTGTTAGCTATGCCTCAATTTTATCTTTCACATTGCTACAACAATAATCAATCTGAAATTCTAGGTTTATCTGGATCAAAATCAGTGTGTTCAAAGCTCAATTCTGCTTTTTATTAGCTGTATAATATTGATCGTGGGCAAATTATTTAATCATTCTGTGTCTTAGTTTCCTTATCTGTACATTGGGCTAACGAAGGACCTACCAAGCAGAGTTGTTAAAAGATTAATTAATACACATAAAAAACTTAGAACAGTGTCTGGCACATAGGAAAAGTTAGGTATCACATTATGTCAGACTCCTGATTATTGGCTTTTAAAAAGTGCAACAGGAGTCTTATAGAAAATTAGTTTTAAGTACATTTTTATATAATCTAGACTTTTTTGACTTAGGGCTGAGATTAATATGTTCGTGTGCCATGCCATGAATCTAGTTTCTCAACTAGTCTCCAAATATTTGATTCACCTTGTTTGAAGTTTACCTGACACACTGTTGCCTTGAAGAGGCTACAGAAGTTCTTGGGATTCACTAAACAACAGTAACTATCAGAAAATTTGGGCTCTCTAAATCAACAAAAACAACAAAAGGACAATTTCCTAATTGTTTATGGAATCCTTTCCAAGCTCCCCTGCATATCTCAATAGGAGCTTTATCAGCCGGTTCATCTACTTACTTTCAGTTTTTATCTTTTCCCTTCTTCTATTTTATTTTATCAACATATACTTTAAAATTGAGCATCTCCTCAAAATTTTGTATTTCTCTTCAATGTCTGGGTTTCCTACTTTAATGAAAATCTTGAGTTTACCAATTTTCTCTATGACATTTATGCCTGAAGCTATGTGGAAACAGGTTTATTAATACTTTGCTAGGATATGTTACTCATTTTGGCAAAATCTTTGTCTATAAATTTTCTTGGTTCCTGGCTCATTCCCTGATTACCCATCCTAACTAATGCTTGAGTATTTGGATTCGTAATCTCTTATTTAAACATTTTAAAGTGCTCTCTGGGAGGTGAATGTGTTTCAAAATGTTGAAGTTTTTTCAGTGTTCATATAAATATGGTCAATTTTTAAAAATGTTCTATGTATACTTTAAAAGAAAGTGCCTTCTCATAAAGTACAGAGATTTATGTGCAACAATCCAGTCTTAACTGTTTTGCTCAGTGTGTATAGATATATATATATATATATATAGTTTTTTATTTTTGACTAGTTGATATCACAAAGACTGTTATGATAAATGATCCTATAACAAAAACACACATACATGCATGCACATACAAATACCCCCCCACACACACACACATACACACACATAGGCAGTCCTCAATTTGACAGTAGAGTAAGACTGTTGAAATGAACATACAAACTAAAACTGTGCAAAGTAATGTTAACGATCAATGGGAAATCTGCAAGTGTTCTATGACCTTTAAATATTTTTGTCAAAACATAAAAACTCTCTCACTGTCAGTTATAAATGTAAAAGGAAAAGGAAAATTAGCACAACTAATATTTGTTTAGTATAATGTGTTTTAAACATGAGAAATATTGAGAACTAAGTATTTTATTTCTTTATAAAAACTTATCAAAAGTAGTTTGAGCAATGCTTTGCTCTCCTCTCATTGTAAAACTTGTGATTTGGAATGACTATCTTTTCTGTGCTTTGATAGATTGTCATACTCCTTTCTAAGTTCAGATCTGCTTCCAATATTTTGCCCTTTTTGCTTTGAATATCATAAAATACCTTGAAAATTTCCTTAGTGAGAAGTTTTTCGCCAACATCAGTTCCTCTGGGACATCGTCATCATTTTTGTCACAATCATTTCCTCATTTATGAGCATGCTTGTCTTCATTGAGCTCCTCCAACTACACATCTAGAGTCTCTTGAGCAGTGGCCATGTCAACAATCCCACGGTCAGCTATTTCTCAACAACTCAATTTACATTTAATTCAAATTTCCTTTCAGCATTATTACTTTTTATCTCCTTGCTGTACTTTAAATTCATTGGCCAATTCTCTCTTTCTATTACCCATTTTTTTAAAACGTCACATGAATTTGTCACTGGGAAACAAAGGGATAACACAAGTACATGCTTTACCATCTGTATATGAACTAACAAGTGGCCAATCACTGAGATATTTGGAAAAAAATGAACTGATTGGTCACTGATGATAATTCCTTCTCTTATTTACTGAGTGATTTCTGGATTGAAGAAATACCAGCAAAATCTGTACCTTACGCAGTCCTCAGAGTTATTACAGCATAATCGTAGAAATTTGGGCCATTGTTGGACAACTGGTGCTACTTAACTATTAGAACAGTGCAAAATGAGGACTGTGTGTGTGTGTGTGTGTGTGTGTATGTGTGTATAACTCATATGCATATGACATCCCTTCCTATCTGAAACAATTCTGAATATGATATTATGTAATAATAGTTCTAATTAGGAGTTAAAAAGCAAGAGATTACTCTTAGTCCTCATGTGTTTGATTCTGGAATAAGAAGAGTTTAGATCAGCATTGTGCAAACTATGACCCAAGGCCAAATCAGTAATGCGACTTTTTTTTTTTTTAATTTTCCGCAAGCTAAGAATGTTATTGTTTAATTTTTAAATAGTTGGGGAAAAAAGTAAAAAGAAGAATAGTGGTTTTTAATGTGAAAATCATTTGTGATTTAAATTTCAATATCCAAAAATAAATTTGGGAGGGGTCAATACGTCCATTTCTCTGGTTGCTTTTGCACTACAACAGCAGAATTAAATACGTACAATACTTACAAGAGAAACTCTATGGCCTGCAAAGCTTAAAATATTGCTGCCTGGCCCTTTACAAAAGAAATCTGCCATGCTCTATTTAGAAATAAAGACTTTATTCATGAATTATGTATATATAGATAGTGTACACACATATGTATATATTTGATTGTATGTATTTAATGTTAGCATATTCAGTAATTCAGTGGATACTAGTAAACATTATATCTTCCTTGTACATGACATGTTTTTATAGTTATTAAATGGTACTACTTTTCACCTTTGTGGCCTTTCATCTTTAACTTTACTTTATGTAAAATTAATATATCTACCACTATTATTTCCTTTTTGGTCTGCTTATCAGATGACTATTTTTTTAATCTTTTTTGTTAATGCTGTTATTCTTATTTTTGTTAATTATTTTATTTAGTATGTTTTTATACTTAATATTTGTTATTTATATAGGTGAAAACCAATAATATGTATCTCTTAATAAGGAATTTAAATATTTATTAACATAGCAATATTTGTAGTCCTATTCCTTTCCTCTTGTATTAGCTTTCTATTATTGTGTAACAACTTTTCACAAATTTAGCAGATTAAAAAAAATACCCATTAGCTCACAGTTCTGTAGGTCCAAAGTCCAGGTATGTCATGCCTGGGTTCTCTGATCAAAGTCTCATGAAGCAGGAATCAAGTTCTTGGCTGGTCTTTGTTCTCATCTGGAGATGGAGTCCTCTTCCAAGCTCAATAAAGTTGCTGAAAAATACATTTTTTGCTATCAAAGTCCACTCTCAGCTCCTAGAAGCAGTCCACATTACTTATCATGTGGCTCCTGCCATTTCAAAGCCAGAAATGGAGAATCTCCTTGTGTTGACTCATATTTTGATTCTCTTTCCAGGAACAGCCCAGTCCCTCTAAGGCTTCACCAGATTAGGTCAGGCCCATGGAGAATACTTTCCCAATCTTAAAGTCAGCTGAGTTGGGGTCTTAATACCTTATTTACTTCTGCAACATTACTTCACAGCAGCACACTAGTATTTGACTAAAAAATTGGGAGAAGGTGTGTATATACCAGTGGGTGGGGAATCTTGGGGGTCATCTTAGGGCACTACCCACCATATTCATCTTGGTTTACACTATCCCTATTATATACTCTCTTATTTGTTTTATGTGTTTTGCTGTACACTCTATGGATTATTGGCTGGTATTTGGGGATTTGTCTTTTTGCTTTCATTCAACAATAGGAATGCTGTACTTTCATCTTAATGAAAATATGGATAGGTTGCAAAGTGTTTACTCAATCTAGCTCTATTGTGGCTTATTTTTTGTCTGTATTTTGTCAGGCTTGTGTGTCTAGGGTGCCAGACAACAAAAAGATTTAAATGTATATACCTCTTATTCTGTCTCCAGAATCATTTTGGAATGCGATATAGGCATATTATTAGTTATTCTTTAAAGATACCATTTTTAAACAATTGTTAAGTTCTAATAGTCTTTTATCTAATAATATTTTATGAAATGTTTGGTATTTATTGGAAATTTAATACTCTGAAAAGATATATAAACAAATTTTATGGTTTTATGAATTGGATTTATTATTATTAAACAGATATCGGTATAAAGAAAAGTCATTTTGAATGACGGATTAAGCATTATTTTTACTAAGGAATTAAGGCTTGCATATCATTATACCTATTTTTCATCTCTGACCCTCTACTACTACAAATAACTGCTTTCAGTCTGAAAACTATTAAGACTTTAAAGGAACATCACAAACCAAATAAATGGAAAGACACATTTTAATGTCCCTTGTCACTAGCAAGGCCTATCTTCTTGATGTAAGATTGGCCTTATTCTGCTGTGCAAGACATAGAGGGTCTTTCTTCAGGTTCAGTGGTGGTTCAGTGGCCTGCTGTGATTTCCTGAAGTCAATAGTTGTCAGCCAGTCTGTTGACTATCATTTGAAATAATAAATCTTGATCTTCTCCATAGTAGAAGTCAATATCCACTTAAGTTAAGAAAATCACAGTGTTTTCTTTTATTGTAAAACAGGAATTGCCTAGACCTGGTTTGACCTACTCGACTAATCTATTGCCTGTGGCGAAACCCATTCTGACATGTCTTGATTGAGGGAAAGAATTCTCTGGACAGCCACTAAAATGTCAAGATGTTGTGATTTACCTCTCAAAATATTTCTTCCAATTTAGATGAGGAGATTCTTACAACAAAAGTTATGAATTCAGGTTGCTGGCTTTACTATTTTATATGACTTGTCTGAAGCAAAGTATTTATTTGCTAGTATTTTAATTAACCTTTAAAAGTATGATTGCACTTAGACATAACTTTGAATGATTACCATTTATTATCTATTTAGTCATGTGCATGATATTTAAAATCTAAACTTTTTGAGCAAGAATTACCTCATTTACACTTTGGTAGTAATAATTATACTGTTATTCTGAAAATTAAACATTATTTCTAAATAAGTTTTAGCATATAAATGTATATGAGGCATATCATAAAATTAATAAAGGGTTTTTTTAATGTGGCTTAAATTTCTCATTCATTTACTGTGCACAGATAGGTTTGAGATAAGTAATATCCATTACATGACATTCCAGATAGATTAATAATCAGGGTCTTATATCAAGATATTTTATACCACTACATTATCTCATTAATTCTTAATTCCAAACCAGCCAAGTTTTGAATGATCCTGTTGATATGGTTTAGATATTTGGCCTCTCTAAATCTCACACTGAAATTTGATCCCAAATGTTGAATGGGGCCTGGTGGGAGGTGTTTAGGTCATGGGGGCAGTTCTTTCATGAATGGCTTTGTGCCCTCCCTGCAATAATGAGTTTCATTTTCTTAGTTCATGTGAAGCTGGTTGTTTAAAAGAGGCTGTTAACATCTCCTCCCTCTCTTTGTTACTTCTCTTGTCATGTGACATGCTTGCTTTCCTTTCACCTTCTGCCTTGATTGGAGGCTCCCTGAAGCCCTCACTAGAAGCAGATGCTGGCTTGATGCTTTTGTATAGTCTGTAGAACTATGAGCTGCATAAACTTCTTTTCTTTATAAATTACCCAGCCTTAGCCATTCTGTTACAGTAGTGCAAAATAGACTAATACACTTGTTTTTCTTCTATGTAAATTATTTTTCATTTTAGACATCTGCACATGTTCTACCCACAGTTATTTTTTATTTCTCTAATTGTTATAATATATTTTAACTTTTTACTCTGCTTTCAGGATTTCCCCACATCTTCCATTTCAAACATCAAGTTTCAGCCAAAGCAATATTTCCAAAACAAAAATCTAGGTTTTCATAGAATAATGCTGACAGCTATAATCCATATTTTTCCACTCTAAAAAATATACATGTAGAAAAGATGGCAAATTAAACTATTTCATCTATTGACAGTAGAGAAATATTCTATAATAGCAAAGCATGCTCCTGAGACCAGACTGGAGATGGGTTAGATGGAAACTACACAAAAAATAGTACTGATTGAACATAATATTATGAGTTGTAGAATGCATATTAAACCATTTGCAGAAAAAAATCCCACACTGTATGAGGAAATATTTGAAATAGGTCTATTATATAAAAGTTCACATATTGGCAACTAGTCAATCAAAAAGAAGGGATTGAGTTTGAAGTTTAGGAAAGGCATTACTTCAGGGGAATTGGGTTTACTTGAATAGAGAAGGTGTCCCTCGGAAGTTTGATGGTAAAGGGAAAGAAGGACACAAAAGGTGAAAACAAAGAAGCTGGCAGAAACAAAACAGGATCACAAAAATCAGAAGACACACAAATTCAACTTTTCAAAATGGCCCAGTTGATTACAGAAAATATACTTCACTTTGCCAAAAAAAGAGAACACTCTTGAACTAAAATATAGAGTCATTAATCCTACTAATTAGCCTGTTACTGCTAGTCCAGACAAAAAAAGAGGGAGGCAATATAAAACAAATAGTAATGTTAGACAGATGTGTATAAAGCTAACTTAAGAAGAAAATAGGAAATGAGAATAAAACCACTTGGTTGATGTGGATATTGGTTTTCACAGCTAGTGTAAGCCAGGCCCAGTATACGGCACATCCCCATTATTTTTTGACTGCTTCTTAACTTTTTGTGTGGAACAAGATATTCTAGGGAAATCTTGTATTTTTTCCTGCCCAGGCTAAGAAATCAGTCATTTTTCTCCCAAGATGAAAATTGTTTTTTAAAGAGCAATCCAAGAACAGAGATAATCTGAAACAATACATTGCCAACTAAATTACATATCCTTAAACAACCATTTACAAATATTCAAAAATGTCTCAAGTCAGAAATTCAAAAACTCGGAAAAGACACATATCCAATAGCCCCTATTTAAATATGGAATGAGTTAACACATTTTGAAAAAAAGTTCAAAAAGAACAAAATTATGTCATAAATAAATACTAAATTACAAGTTTCCTAAGAAATAATAAATCAGACTGGAATTATAAAAAAATTTAACCATGAAAATGAAGTTAAGAAATAAAGAACATCAGATAAGGCAGGCAAAGATATCTAGTGCGTGTGTGTGTGTGTGTGTGTGTGTGTGTGTATCTGGAGTACCTGAAATAATGTTCTTGAAAAAATTATTGCTTAACCCAAAATTGGCCAAGAATTGTCAACTATGAGACATATACCAGCAAAACTATTTGAAGTTGAAGATAAAAATAAAATCTGGAAGGGAAGTGGCCAAGATGGCAGACTACAAGCAGCCTGAACTTGCTGCTCTGAAGGAGAGGATCAAATGTTGCAGGTAGAGTTTCACCCGCAAATGGACTGTCTCAGAGACAGCATGGTGAATCCTTAGAGAAGCAACTGGAGACACCCAAAGTGGGAGGGAAAGAGGTGGGGTGACTCAGAGAACTGACAAAGAAATAGTCCAAAAAATTTAAAAGAGGTTGTCCTTGACAGCGGGTGGTAGTGACAGATGTGAGTCACATAAGTATTTCAATATCAATCTGATTCATGACAGCTCATCAATAGTAGGGTATTTATCTTTTCAAATAATAATATTTATGTGTTCTACATCTTGAAGTTTTAAATTTCATATATACATATATTCTTTTATGTTATCTCTATGAAAATGATGTATGGGGGTGAGGCAGATATAGATATTATCATTACTTTTCATATAAGGACATAATTAAACATCGAAATGTTTACATATAGTTAGAGTTGGTCAGAAAGCTAGCAAATGGTCAATCCAGGACCAAAATCACTGTCCAAACTTTAAAAAGATGAAGGTAGAAGTACAATACCATTTAGTCTTATGTATATGTATTTTTGTGAGCAAGTGTGTACAGGACTCACAGTGTAAGATCCTATATAGAATACAGACAATAGAGACGGGAAAAAAAAAAGATAAGAATAATGAAGGCCTTAATCGAAATATAGACATAGATGTCAGAATAACTATAGAAACAACAATTGGGGATTTTCCTAACTTAAACGAACAGACATTGAGAATAGAAACCATATGAAGACTTGATTGCACAGGAAAGAAAGTTTATTAAGTTCTGCATTGGATATGCTAAATTTGAGTTTTTTGTGGACTAGGTGTCAGCATTTTTAAGAAAAAGCAATGCAAGTCTTGGATGTTCATATGTGATTTTGTAATTGAAAATAAAATCTGAGAATTGAAGTTTTAGAACCAAGCTACCTAGTTCAAATATCAAAACTGCAACTTCTGTGCCTTGGGCAAGTCTCAGTTTTTCAGTCCATACTTACATATGGTTGTATGTGTATGAGCATGTGTCTGTGTGTATAGTTACATACATGCATATATGGGTGTGTGTGTATGTATATATATATATATATATATATATATATAAACTGGATAATGAAGTGTCTTTTGTAGAATATACCAGATATGTAGTAAGTGCTAAATATTGACAGCTGTTTTATTTTGCTGAAACACAGTGTCTTACAAATGAGAAGTTAGGCATTGAAAAATAAGAATTAATAAAAAGAAAATGTTCAAGTATAATGTGCAAGAAAAATTAAATTTGGAGCTTTGGTGTCTTTTGAAAAGAGAAAAATAGTATCTCAACTTAAAAATTATCAGAAATAGCACTATTAGGAATAACCATATTTTCAGATTGGAAAAGAAAGAAAGGAATATTGAAGTAAGATGAACCATATAGGTTGAGTAGCTTACTGACAAACGGAAATGGTTTCATAGGACTAAATTGAAGGAAGATGGCTAGGGGTAAAGGAAAAAAAAAGTGATCTACATGTGATCACTGAAGTACAGATGTTTCTTGACTTACAATGGGGTTGCATCCTGATAAACTTATCGTAAGTTGAACATATAAATCAAAAATGGATTTAATATACCTAACCTACCTAACATCATAGCCTAGCCTAACCTACCATAAAGGTTCTCAGAACACTTAATTACCCTACAGTTGGTCAAAATTATCTAGCACAAAGCCTGATTTATAATGAAGTGTCGAATATCTCATGTGTTACATATTGCTAGCCCAGAAAAAGATCAAAATATAAAATTTGAATTACATTGAAATTGCAAAGGTTCTATATCATCATAAAACTGAAAAAATCACAGGTTAACAATGGTCTGTACAAGAAATTAGAGGAGAGTTAGAGAGAGATACACATAATGATACTAGTAACCATTTATTTAATGTGCATGGCACTTTAACATTCCTGTGACCTTGGAGGTAAAGGAGCCAGAAAGTCAGGAGGCAATCTTGTGTGAAACAATAACGATGGGGTATGACAGGATCAAATGGTTTCCTGGAGGGGGTACTAAACCAAAAAGAGGAAAGGCGGATGCTCCACAATAAGCAGTTGTTGAGTTTTCTTTCAGTTAAGCATCGTCAATATGTTTAAAAACAATGCCTTAAATTAGTTGAAAAACTAATTTCTCCAGCTGGTAAATCTCAGCAAAATATAACATGATTCTGTTTAGGCTTGCTAAAATAACCTTCATTAAATTAAACAACAATAACAATGGCAAAGTGAGAATGAAAAACCCAATTTACATCTGATATTTGAACCATTAAATTTTACTTCAAATTTTTAAAGGATCAGTAGTAATTGTTAAACTATTTTGGAAGCCATATGTCCTTTAGATTACATGTATTAAGACCCCTATTTCTTTTAGGCACAATCATCTGCACAGATTGGGCTCAAGTCTGCAGGTATGCTTGGGTATCAACTACAGTTATTATTTTCTATATAATGACTAAAGAAATATTTACGTCAAAGAAGAAACAACTAAAAATGTCAAATCTCTTGACATTTTTAATATTCATAGGGTACAGATGATAGGGACGTTTCTGGGAAATATAACGTAGATTTCTGTAAAAAGTCAAAACCATCAAGATAAGGTTATAACATGGAATTTGAGAGCTCGTTTGGAGGTCCTAGAAAGCGAACTTATCTACTCTTACACTCTGACCTGAAAAAGAGCATTTTACTCTCCTATTGCCTCCAGGATGAGGATATCCATCTAGCCAAACAAACCAACTCTAGAAATCAATGGGATTACAAATTGTAGCCAAATCGCCCACAGGTAACAAGGTAACAAGTAAAAAGGGTTTCAGAGATTTGCAAGATGATGTGACAGCACAGACAAGGCTTCAACTGAAGTTATCCTTTAACTGAATGGTTAGCAGGTTGTCCCATAAAATATTTCAGTCACTCCATTTAGTAGGATTTCACTTTATCAGAGCGAAGTGGCCGATATAATCAAAACCAGGTGTCTGCCAACCTAGAACTTGCAATCTGTTTGGAAACTTACTGTCTGTGAAGAAGACAAAGAATATTTACATAGAATGAAGGTTATTAGACTTTATATCCAGCATTAGAGATAAATAGGGCAGATATTAAGTATTGAGTACTATTATTAATTTAAGGAAAATTTCGTAAATAAGCGAAGGAACTTGTATTACAGAAAGGTCATTATAGGAGGGAAAAACTACTTATGCTAAAGCTTGGACACAATCAACAAATTAAAAACAAAAAAAAAAAGTTAGGCATGGAGCCCAAAAAGTAGAGAAATGAAAAAAAATAAATAAAAAGGCATTGAGATGAAGAGAAGCAAAGCTGTTTTGGAGAAAAAAAATCAGTGTATGAAGTTTAAAATGAATATGCTTGATCCGTGCGAGTTTCTTAATAAACTCAAACAGGGAAAGGTCAATAATATTTGCTCAATTTATTGCAAAGTGGGTTGGTGAATGGAAATGCAGGAAAGGGGAAATATGGGAGAGAACCATAAGGTTTTGAGAGGGCAACTTCTTGGTGGCTGTAAGTAGACTAATTTACAGTTGCCAGAAACTTTATAGCATTATTTTATTTAATAATAGTAAATTGATTTTAAATTCCAAAATAGTTTTTTCTTCTTTTTTGAAAAAAAAAAATGTAGCTTTAATTCCACTTCCTCACATAACTATTTTCATTCTTTCCTACTATTTTGTTGATTACATACAAACATATTTAAAATGAGAATAACCATAGAGTAGGTCTCTCTTTGTAATCTTGTGTGTCTATTTGTGTGTGTGCATGTGGGTATGTTTGTGGGTACACGAACATTAATGCCCATGTTGTTTAAAGGTATTTGCAATTAGTGGTTATGTATATTGAATATTTTTGTAAATACATACTCATTTGTATGATAGATGCTGCATTATTAGTGTTTTTGTCTTTCATATATTGAACTTTATAAGTAATCCTCAGTGTATACATTTCGAAATATTTTTAATTATGTCGTTTTGGTAGGTTCCTATAAGGAAGTTTAACACAGTCGAGAGTAGGTAAATTTCTAAATCTCCCCCGATGTACTGCCATATATTAGGTTGGTGCAAAAGTAATTTTGGTTTTAACATTGTTGAAATTTGCCATTTGATATTGGAATACATTCCTAAGTAAATGTGGTTATGCTATACATATAATTTTAATGTGCATTTCTTGCTTTATGTTTTTTTGCTAATGACTTATTATTTGTTGTTTATTTTATATTTATTTTAGTCTATGGAAATGATGTTAGACAAAAAGCAAATTTGAGCAATTTTCTTATTCACATTCAAAATAGTTCTTAAAGCAGTGGAGACAACTGGCAATGTCAACAACACATTTGGCCCAGGAACTGCTAATGAACCTACAGTGCAGTGGTGGTTCAAGAAGTTTTGCAAAGGAGACGAGAGTCTTGAAGATGAGGTGCTCAGTGGCTAGCCATCGGAAGTTGACAGTGACCAACTGAGAGCAGTCAATGAAGTTGATCCTCTTACAACTACATGAGAAGTTGCTAAAGACCTCAACATTGACCATTCTATGGCTCCTATGGAAGCAAATTGGAAAGGTGAAAAAGCTCGATAAGTGGGTGCCTCATGAGCTGACTGAAAATCAAAAACGTTTTCATTGTGAAGCATTGTCTTCTCTTATTGTACGCAACGACAACGAGCCATTTCTTGATCGGATTGGGACGTGAGATGAAAAGTGGTTTTTATATGACAACCAGCATGACCAGCTCAGTGGTTGAACCCAGAAGAAGCTCCAAAGCACTTCCCAAAGCCAAACGTGCACCCAAAAAAGGTCATGGGCCCTGTTTGGTGGTCTGCTGCCAGTCTGATCCACTACAGCTTTCTGAATCCCAGTGAAATGATTAGATCTGAGAAGTATCTCAGCAAATCAATGAGATGCACTGAAAACTGCAACACCTATAGCTGGCATTGGTCAACAGAAAGGGCCCAATTCTTATCCATGACAACCCCCGACTGAACATTGCACAACCAACGCTTCAAAAGTTGAACAAATTGGGCTGCGAGGTTTTTGCCTTATCCGCACTATTGACCTGAACTCTCGCCAACCAACTACCACTTCTTCAAGCATCTTGACAACTTTTTGCAGGGAAAACACTTCCACAACCAGCAGGGTGCAGAAAATACTTTCCAAGAGTTTGTTGAGTCCCAAAGTATGGATATTTGCACTACAGGAATAAACAAACTTATTTCTCATTGGGAACAATGTGTTGATTGTAATGGTTCCTATTTTAATAAAAATGTGTTTGAGCCTAACTATAATGATTTAAAATTCATGGTCTGAAGCCACAATTACTAATAATTTCCTAAAGAATTTCTACCAATTTAAACAAACTTCAGCTTTTTCCATTATTCTGAACTGCCATTTTAATACAGAAAAGACAGATAAAACTTGAGAATTTAATAAAATATATTAAAAATTTTTATTACTTGCTATGAGAGTTACAGGAAGCTAAAGTTGAGCATAGTTCCAAATTTGGTTTAAATCACTTTAAATTGTTACACAGTTCCAAAAGTTATTCTTGAGTTGTTCAAAAAAATAGAGCTTCTTCAGATAGTCAGAGTTCAAAAATATTCTTCATGACCAGAAAATCAGCTTGAGAGATATAATATTACCCATTCGAGCATTTTTGTTTGTTTGTTTTTAATGGTTAAAGATATATTCTGAATTTTTATAATTTGCTCATTTTGTGTCCACAGCTATCCTTTGAGATAGAGGCCATCAGTTCTATTTTTATATTTGATGAAACTAAAACTTACCATACTTAACTTTGCTAAAGTCATAAAGTTAATATATAGCAAAGCTAATAATACTCAGTAAAATTTAAATATTATTCATTTATGTCTCACAATATTTTTTTGCTTTTTTACTATATTATTGTTTGGAAAACATTTATATTACATTTTCTAATTTGTTGTTCTTTTTGTACAAGAAACCATTATTTTATATTGTTCTTTTATCTCTCCTGTTTACCCAACTCTATCATTAATTATGAAGTTTTATAATTGGTTTTTTGGATATTCTTAATATCTTTTGCAAAAACATTTGATCTCTCACAAAGATATAGTTTAGCAAAAATATTTATAGTTAGGATTCATGCAGTTTAAAGAGAGGAAAACAGAAGGAGGAGAAGGTGAGGGAGAGGGAAAGAAAGAGAGAAAGAGAAAGATGTAACAGAGGGAATAGTTTCAACTTTGAATTAGTCCAGGAGATAGGTACGGAGGCTCTGATTTAGGACTGTGGCTGTGAAAACAGAAACGAAGGCAGAGATGAAAGAGGCATTAAGAAAAAAACTGCATATAAATTCATAAATATATTGACAAGTGAACAAGAAAGAGGTCATTAATAATGACTAGATCTGGATGTTCCTCATGCATAAGACCAAGATACAATTAAAAGTTAGAGTTGGAGTCAATATTGATGTCTTCTCTATCACAATAATATGTTCAAAAGTTTTATGATACCACCTATAAAATAACTTCTTCTTTTCCTTTGGGTAAATAAATACCCAGTAGTAGGATTGCTGGGTCCAATGGTAGGTCAATTTTAGTTCTTTGAGGAATCTCCATACTGTTTTCCATAGAGGTTGCACTAGTTTGCAGTCCCACCAACAGTGTATAAGTGTTGCTTTCTCTCCACATATCTAAAAGTGAAATTGTTGGATCATACACTAAATTTATGTTTCACTTTACAAGAAAATGCCAAACTGTTTCCCAAAGTAGCTATACCATTTTGAACTCTCAGTAGTAATATTTGAGAATTTCAGTTGCTCCACATTCTTGTCAGCACATGGATTTGTCAGTAGTTTTCCTTTTGCTCTTTCTAATATGTGGATAGTAATAGTTCATCATAGTTTAAATTTTTATTTCCCTAATAATAATAATGTTGAATATATTTTCTTGTGTACTTTCCATTTTTATATAAATATATATATATATTTTTTTTTGGTGAAGTATCTGTTCAAATAATTTGCCCATTTTAAATTAGGCTATTTTCTTGTCGTTGAGCACAGAATGTGTTTTTATATATTGTGAATAAATATCCTTTGCCAAATATATGATTTTCACATTTCCTACGAGGAAATGGCTTACCTTTTTATTCTGTTAACTGTACCTTTAGCAGAGCAAGTATTTTTAATTTTAATGAAATCCAGTTTACCAAATTTACTTTTATGGAATGTGCTTTTAGTGTCATGTCTAACAAGTCTACTTAAGCCCAATTCACAAGTTTTTTTTTACATTTTCTTCTAAAAAATTAGAGTTATTATACAGTTTACATTTAGACTTATGATCCATTTTTGTTTATTTATTAAGTATGAAGTTGAGGTTGAGATTCATATTGTTTCATGTGGATATACATTTTAAAAGATGATACTTTTCTGTTTAATTGCTTTTGCACCTTTGTCAAAACTTAATTCATCATTGTGTACATCTATTTCTGGACAGTCTCTTCCATGCCATTGATTTATATGTCTATCCCTTCATTCATAAATGACTGTTAAAAATCAGACACTAATTTTAATAACATGGATTTTTTTTTTCAAAATTATTTGGCTATTGTAAGTCCTTTGATTTTCTTTTTTTTTTTTTTAACTCAGACATAATTTATTCCATGTTTTGTGGGTGTCTACTCATTCTCATTTTACATGTACAGGTCCTCTGTACGTATGAAATAACACAGAGTACAATGGTATTTATAATGGTATTTTGCATAGATTTGAAGTCATTTTTTATGGATTTCAAGATTTAAACATGTATGGTAAATAGTATTTTCATGTCAATGTCAGCATAGCCCTTTTAATAATACATTAACTCAACCATAAATTGAAAGTATCTACTCAATGTGAGTGAATATATTATTAAAATATATTAACATTTAAGATGAACGAATTGCAAAGTTTCAAAGGTTTTAGGGACAGTTGCAAGTGACTAAATCCTTTTCTCTCCCAATTACTGTGCATACCTCATTGAGTTTTCCGTTCAATGACAGTATCATCCCTCTGCCTCTGCTTCATTTAGTTTTTCTCTGTATTAAACTCAGACTCCATGTCATGTATACAGCCTTCTTCAAATCTTCCAACACATAGTGGTTTATCCCTGCCCTAAAATCATTCTCTTTTTAATCTTTTTTTAATTTCAGAATATTACATGTCTACAAATGTTTTGATTACATGGATTGCTTTTGCATTGCTCGAGTCAAAGTTAGAAGTGCGCCCATCACCCAAATAGTGTACATTGTATCTGTTAGGTGTAATTTCACCCATCCCCTCCTCGCCCCTCCCACCTGCACTATTTCCGTTGAGTTTTACGTCTGTCTGTGCACGTAAGTGATGATCGGCTAGTTCCAATGTAATGGTGAGGACATGTGACATTTCTTTTTTCCTTTCTTTGGATATTTCACTTAGGAGAATGGTCTCTAGTTCCATACAGATTGTTTCAAAAGCCATTAATTCATTTTTTATGGCTGAGTAGTACTCCATTGTATACATATACCACATTTTATTAATCCACTCATGAATTGAAGGGCACTTGGGTTGATTCCCCATCTTTGTGATTGTTAATTGTGCTGCAATAAACATTCTAGTTCGGGTGTCTTTTTGATGAAGTGACTTCTTTTTCCTTTGAGTGAATACCCAGTAATGGGATTGCTGGATCAAATGGTAGGTCTGCTTTTATTTAGTTCTTTGAGAAATCTCCATGCTATTTTCCATACAGGTTACACTAGTTTGCAGTCCCATCAATAGGGTATAAGGGTTCCTTTCTCTCCACATCCATGCCAGCATTTATTCGTTTGTCACTGTTTGACAAAACCCATTTTCACTGGGGTTAGGTGATATCTCATTGCGGTTTTGATTTTCATTTCTCTGATGAATAGTGATGTAGAGCATTTTTTCATGTTTATTGGCCATTAGTCTATCTTCTTTTGAAAAGCTTGTATTCATGTCTTTTGCCCACTTTTTAATGGGGTTGCTTGATTTTCTTGCTGATTTGCTCAAATAAATTTTAAAATCGCCTTGTCTATGTGTATAAAAATCCCAACTTGAATTTTGTTTGGCAGTGTGTTAACTCTACAAATCAATTTAGACAGAGTTGTCATCTTTACTATCTGAGTCCTCCAATGCATGAACACAGTAAATTGATAACTTTCTAACCAACATTTTTATTTTATCAAATGTACACACATATAATAAATGTACAGAACATATAAATCATACTATTTATCTTCATCATTTTAACAATTTGATGCAAATTTGAGTGACTCAAAAATGATTGTATTCATAATAACAACATAACCTACATTCTGTAAATAACTTAATATACTTTATAGTTGCTTAGTTTGTGGTTCTAAAAATGTCAGCCAATGGAACTAAAGGTGAAAATGAGTTTCAAAAAAAAAGGAAAAGAAGAAGATTTTAAAAAAGAAGCTAGGTAGCCTGATCCCCGTTAAACACAGATCCTGTATGTGTGTTAAAAAAGTTTAGTGTGCTTGGATTCAAAGGAATCTTAGTCCAAATTCCTCCTTTTAAAGATGACCTGAACACAAGTTAAATTTAAAGACTTCCCTACAGTCAGTAAGAATTCACTGTAAGAGCTAGAACAAACTCTTAATTCATATGACTGTGTTGTCCTCTTTAAAGTTTACAAGCACTTTCTTATTATACAGCTTGTATGGAAACAGAGACAACACATCTAAGAAGCAGTCCAAACCTCACAGAAAAGTGAGTATTGTGAAATTTCGTCAGAAAGAGAATGAATTAATTTTAAGGTCACTTTAAAGATATTTGGTGTCTAGAGGAGCATAGTTCTAAAATAATAGCTTAATTTTCTGTACAAAGAATGGTTGCTCTGTTCAAAGTATTCAGTCTTTATGAAGATAAATGAGACATCTAATTTTTCTAGACTGCCATGGGGCAAGGCAAATTTAAATGTACCTTATAAAAACCAACAGGATGTTTCCATTTTAGAAAAAGTGACTTTCTTTTTAATTAAATAGAGTAGTTTTAATCTGTAGTTTGTTCATTTTCATAATTGTCTAAAGTCACCTCTTAATCTTGAGAAAGACATAGAAACTTAAAGGACAAAAATTAAAAAGCTAGAAAGCAGAAACTGTTCCAAGGCTTAATTTATATTCCTAAGCACTTTCCAGGTTTTGCAGAAAATTGGCTAATATCTATATGCTGTTGAAGTATGGTAATCTTGCAATACAAACTATATTCTGAGGAGGCAGAATGAGTGTTGAAGAGAAATTTCGGAATACCAATGCTTGTTTAGTGAGCTTCGACTATATCAATTTGCCGGGCATGGTGTTGGAAATTTTCCATCTGCCCCTGCAGGTGCAAGCTCTTTTCTTCACCATGTTCTATTTCTGGGAAGTTGAGCTCTGTGGCCTTCATGACAGAGATCCATTGTTCCTTCTCTTCTTCTTGGATCCAGCCTACACAGGAGAAAATTGAAGGAAGAGAGAGTGTGTTCAAGGTATTTATTTCTTTGACTCCCTTCCTGTGTGCTGCAGGCTGGCTTAAGCCTTTCCATGGAAGTTCTCACCTCCTATCAGACAGTAATCTCCACACAAACCTCTGTCCTTATAGTCCTCTCTGCCACCTGGATATGACTGCTCCCTCTCATCACACCTTCATGTCTAGGAATGGTACCAGGGTATCACTAACTCGGGGAATTGCATTATTGCTTAGGGTTTTCCCACTGCTCAAACCTTGTAGATGTTAACTTTTATTAAACTTTCCCCCAAATTATACCAATTTGAGTGTCATCCCTTTCTGCTAGGACTTTGACTAACATAATGCCATTTTAAAATAGCATGTAAAATTTGATACAAGCAAAAGCATATTTGCAAACTATATAGAAATTATTAAATATAATAATAAAATGAATATCTGTGAAGCCAACACTTAATTGGCACAAGAAATAGACCATTGTTACTACCATTACATCTATGTAGATATAACTTGCATCTTCTCTGTTGTCTCCACCCAAAGGTCATCACTATCTGAAATATGAACAGCTTTATCACATACATGCCATATATATATATATACACACACACACACACACACACACACACATATATATATAAACAAATTGTTTTTCTTTGCTTAATTTTGAGGTTTCTACAAATGACATCATACTCTGTTAACAACTTGCTTTATTCTGCTAATTTTTATTTTCAAAGACTTTTCCATATTGTTGCATGCAGTTTTTTTTGTTTGTTTCTATTTGAAGTACTATTGTCAAATTCATGGAAATGACTGTGTACAAGTTATCTAGGGCATATATGTAAAAAATTGCTTAGAGTATATGTCAGTAATGAAAATATTAAATACAGTACACAAATGTTGGAAAGATAGAGATGAAATTGCTTCCAGACAATTTGTGTCTAATAGAATACCCAAGAGTTTTTATGAGTTGATCAATACATCAAACCAATAATTAATATTGTCAAACTTTTGAAGCAAT
>RJWJ010016319.1:0-34685 GCA_004363605.1 Indri indri
ACCAATACCTCCAATAGGGATTAATAACAACTCAAATCCATGTAAGAGGTCAGGTAATGTCTATTAAAATTTGCTAGAATAAAAAGCAGATTTTTAAGGTTACTGTATTGCTGAAAAGGAGACCTGTGCTTAAATCATTCTAACCAATGAGGAATAAACAGATTTTACTTCATTGTAACTGCAAACACATAGGAACAACTGTTGAGTGAGTCTTCCAGGTATTTCCTACAGGGTTTAAAAGTCTTGGAATAAAAATAATTAGATCTTATAATGAACCTTATTAACAGGAAATATGGAATGAAAATTATTTTCATTCAGAAACTATGCAAAACATTGAATTTTCCCCAACAGAGGAAGAGAAACAACCAGTTGTGTATTTTAAGTGGTCACACTGTGCAAAACAGCAACAAAAAAGAAATACACATAAACAAGTAAAATAAAAAGAAAATATACATAACACACACAAAAAAGAAATGTTAAAATTTCCCAAATATTCACATCCCAGAATTAAATCTGATGAGTTCAACAAATTTGTTTCATATAAACCAAACCACCATTGTCTGTGACCGTATAAGCTGTCCTATTAATAGCTCTTTTGTTTCTGTAAGCAGTAGCATTCAGTGGGTAGCCTGGATGTTTTGCTATAACTTCTGACTAACATCCTCTTTATTATTCATATTGAATAATATGAAAAATATATTTTCTTTTGACAGTTGGGTTGCTTTTTAAAGAATTACTTGTTTCAAATTACACCCTTCTATTGCAACACTTGAATCTGACACCTCATGCATAACTCAAAACTCGCCTGCTCCCCAATTCCCAAAGAAAAAAACCATGGCCCTGAGGGGACGCCTCTGTGTTTACATTCAGCCTCACACATCAGCGTTTACCAGGGTGAGGTGGCCAGGGTGAGGTGGCTGGCTGTCAGCTCCTTGCTCTTAGTCAATATTTAATCACTGTGCAGTTATGTAGAAAGAAGGAAACATTCCATCTCCCAATAACATGCCTTTAATATGAAAAAACCTTTCATTACACTTATGGAAGCTTGGTTATGCTATTTAGAAAAGCCATCAAATTGAGAAGTTACACGACTGTTCTGATACGGCATTTTAAGTGCATTGTCGTTGGTAGGTGTATAGACGAATACTACTTAATAGTGATTTTTTTTTAAGTATTACAGAACTTTGGGTTTATCCTGCAACCTTTTCATTTTATTTGTTTATTTATTCATGGAGAAAGATGGTTGGAGGAAAAAACCCCACAAAATCCTTGTCTAGTTCATAACCTCTAGCTCTGGTTCAGTCTCTAGGTTATACAGCAAAGCAGCCATTCTAATGAGAAAATTCAAATTGGTTCTTTGACTTTTAATTTTAAAGCCTTCACAGTTTTGTTTTTTGATAGAGTGTTGTAAATAATTTTCTCGGACCCAGCACGACGCTATAAAATCATTTACTTTTCCATTTATTCTACAGTCTAACTAAAACAACACGAGCCATAGGTTAAAGGAAAATAGCAATGGAAACTGATGGGAAAGCCCACATCACAGGGACTCCTTAGACTCCCATCTGACAAAACATTTCATGTTTCTTGTGTAGCAAATAGCTCTTCTAATGAGCCGGTCAGCTGAGCTGTAGACATTTTTAGCATTTAAACAAGATCTGCACTGTTCCATAGGGAAGGCTCATGCATGCCTCACAGTGTCAAGATGAAAGAAAAACTGCAGAGAAGGTGAAAGCTGAAAAGAGAATCAGAGTAATAAATATCGAAAATGCCTTAGCTCAAAGGCACACAGTTTCTTTCATTCTTTCTACTAACCCACAACCAGATGAACAGGTGTGGACTTGCTCGACTGGATGACATGTGACAAGAAACATTTTCACTTCAAAGTTGCACACCATATTTGACAGTCAACAGCTTTTCATTGCGGGCGGGTAGAAGAAAGAATTAAGCTTTACTTCGGCTTATGTTACAATTCATTGGTTGTGTTCTCACATAGCAATAACCTTTCACTCCTAACCAAGACTCCCCAATCAAATCATCACAAATTAGATGAGTGGGGGAAAGGAGGGGTTTCTCTAACCTTGGATTTGCCTGAAAAACACTGAGGGTTTCCAGAAAGAAGTCCCAAACAGGAGTGTTCACACAGCTGGCATCAAAATGCCTGACTTTTTGCCCCCCATCCTGTCCTCACCTGGCAATTCAACACCTCTGCTCCTTCCTAGGTTAGTGTGCCTAAAGCTTCAGGTAAATCACAAATAACTCATTAGGGGAAAGGCTGAGACCTCTGTTTTAGCATATTCTGAGCTCACAACATACAGTAGACCTGACAGAAAAACCCATGAATACACTAATTCCTTTAAACCAAAATACTCAAGAAGTTCCTGGAGCCTGAGAAGTTTAACACTAATTCGCTACTTAATTTAAATAGCTTCTTCCCTCTTAATTCTCTAAAAGACTCCATTCTCCACTCCACCTCAATTCTCTAGGTACAGTGAAATGGTATTTCAAACATCGTATCTACTATCAAACTCCTTATAGCATAAAAATATTTCAAATTGACTACAGGAAAATTACAAGGTTATTTTATTGTGTATGAGGCTTTTAGGAGTGGTGGAAAGTTCCATAAATGAGGTACAAACTCAGATACCTGGGATGTGTTTGCAAAGGAAGAGAATGATTTTGGTCAGGATCCTTCTGGCTCAGTTTCCAGAAACCTTTCCAAACTCGCTCCTGCCCCAGGTTACTCAGCCTGGGTAGCTCTTGCCATCCCACCTTTCACCTGGCTCCCAGAAGCTCTTCAAGTCTCCATTCAGCTGTGAACCCCTCAGCACTGCCTCTGTAGGCAGCCAAGACAGCTGCCAAAGTCCCGTAAACCTCTCCACTATGCCACTTACTTTGGATATGAAAAAACCAACTGAGGAGTTTGCTTAATGTCCATCTCCCTCATCAAAATAAATAGGCCATTTGGGAGGAAATCCTAGCTAGCTTGTTTCCCTAGTGTCTAGCACAGTGTGGCTACTGAGTAAATAAATTACTAAGTGAATAAGTAAATGAATGGGCAAAAAAATCACAAAAGGTAGTGGGTTCAGCTGCAGCTTGAGCCCCTGAGTTCATGCTACCCAACCTGTCTCCCTTCCTGTCCCTGTGGGTGAGAGTCTTTCTGCTGGACACATACCCCTAGATGAAGCTATCGCTAAATGTAGTTTCAGTATTTCTGGGAGGAGAGCTCTCCAGGTATGGCAAGGGCCCCCATGGCTTGCCCTCTCTGTTCGATGCTGTCTGTAACCTCGGGGGTCCACAGTCCTATTCTACATATAAATCAATTTACAAAGAGCAGCTAGCTCGGGATTGGGTGTCAAGAGAGCAGGACTTCAGGATGACTCTGAGTGCACCATTTAACCTCTCAGAGCTCGCTAAAACTGAGGATCATTACAAGACCTTCGAGCCAATACACAGGGTGAGTTTCCGACTGAGCTTAAAGGACCTGATGGATTTGATTATTAGAAGTAAGCACAGACATTCCACAAAGCAGAATGAAAAGCATAAAGCCATGCTGTTATGTTCAAGTGATTTCTTAAGTTAATTACAGTTTCCATTTATGAAACATTTTCAAATAGAAGCACATAGACATGATGGGGTATCATATATCAAGAGATTACAGATATTCAGAAGTGGTCATAACCCATTAGTAAAGATAAACAGATATCGTGTGATGAAGGTTAGAGAGGCTAACTTCCAAATATTTGGTGTAGTAGCCAGACAGACCAGCACTATCTCTATGGTTCCACCATAAACTTCAGTTTCCTTGTCTGTAAAATGGGATTAATAGTATCTACCTGCTCCAATGTGAGTATCTGGCATGGTAAGTGAAAAGTAGCTAGCTCAGTCCTGGCCATAGTAAGCACTCAATAAGTAACAGCTATTGTTATTATTATTGATACCACAAAATGTGAACATCCTTGCTTTTTTATAATTTCTGGTCATTTTCTGGATTTTTAGTGGTAGGGGTGGTGAAGGGTAGATGGGCCTGTGCCAGACAGAAGCCATGTCCCAGGAAGGGATGACAGGTGACTCCTTAAGTCAGGTTAGTGCGCGTCTATCTACTTCTCTCAGCATCATTGCCTTCTTGGGCAGTGACCACCACATTTGTGTGTTTATGTGATTTATGTCAGTCTTCCCTGTGCGGCAGGAAGCTCCACGAAGGCAAGATGCTCCATGACATGACAACTTCCTGTCAGCTTCAGCTCCTCCTTGTCCTACACATTTAACACAAGGAGGACATTCACATATACTTACTCACTGAATAAAGCTATGAAAAAAATATGAAATATATTAAGAACATTCTTGGCAGACATCACTTTCTGAGCTACACTTTGCTAAAAAGCTCCACATAAGAAATTTTAAAATATAACTCTTGCTCCAAAATGGATTCAGAACGTTGGCCCCTTCAGAACTCAGAGACTTGCTACACTTAGAACACACAAAAAAGTTTCTACAAAATAAGAAATCATTAGAAAGCAATCTTTAATTCACATTAAAAACATGAGATTTACATACACTAGTTATTTTTAATCCCAATCATTGTAAGGAGACTACTGTCAGATCGCAGGGTCTGCTGATAGCCACATCCTTATACGAAGTCTCAGCGGTGTCACGAGGAGACCGGACTGGCACCAGAGAGCACGGGGCGCACTTGCAACTGCGCCCAGCCTCGGACGCTTGGTTCTGCGTCGAATCTTGGTACTAACACCACCACAGCCACAGGCTGAATCCCTGTGTGGGCTGGTTAGCTTTGATCCCTTCCAAGGTCATTGCTGCCACCCTTAGTTCTGCCCTGTCAGCCCAGAAGTAGATACTGTGGGTCACAGAGGCAGAGGAGTAGAGAGAGTGTGAGGAGCAGATGAGCCCTGAGGTCGCTTTGCAGGATGTCGACATGGCTTGCTCCACGTATGACACGCTGATTGTCTCTTTCACTTTGTGTGGTTATTTCCTAACCTGTAAAATGAAGCGGATGGGGCCAGATGAGCTCTAAGGTCCTTCACATCTTCCATGTTCAGTGATTTGTTGAAAGACTTCTACTTAATGATACTGGGCCTACAACTGTCGTGATTTGAACTTGGGTCCTAAGTCGAGAGGCTGTCCACTGTTGTCAGTCAGGGTTCCTGACTTGCAAGCAATAAAACCAACACTGGCTGACTTAAACTCAGAGAACCAACAGGAGGTGAACACTGGAGAAGCACTTCAGAAACAAGCAGAAACCAAGGAAGGGGAGAGGTTGGGAAGCAAAAGCCACAGCCATGGTCCCTTCATGG
Source organism: Indri indri (assembly GCA_004363605.1). Taxonomy (NCBI): domain Eukaryota; kingdom Metazoa; phylum Chordata; class Mammalia; order Primates; family Indriidae; genus Indri; species Indri indri. Next base: position 5,313 of record RJWJ010016319.1, read on the forward strand.
CACGGGGTGAGCAGTAGTCACCACTGCGAGGCCCTCCAACCACCCCTGACGACCTGCAGCAAGTGCTCTAGACTTATGAGTGCTCTAGACTTAAAGTCCCGGGGAGCTGTTCCATCTGCGGCACAGCCAGGGGAGGAGGAGCTGGGGCTGAGGTTCCTAGAATATGAATCAGCCACTTGTAACTACCCTCCCACCAAATCACACACGACAGGAAAGAGGTAATTCTCCAAAAGGAAACTTGGGGCTATTAGGAAGGGTAACTCATGCTGAACCCATGAACACCCACTTCAGGAGGAAGAACCTGAGATTACAGAAGTCAGTGATGCCAGTATGTCCCATCCTCCAGCGCAGTATCTAATGAACTTCAAGAGAAAATACACATTGAAGCAGCTATTCAAAACACTGTGGTCTAGAAAACACAGTTTTGCTGAAAGAGATGTTTAGTTACTACCATTCTAATTCAAAATATATTGAACATGTAATTAGCAAAAAATTTTAACAAGTCTTAAGAGGAAATCACGATGCTGTTAGCAAAACCAGGCCATCCAAAGGCAGAGAATGAATAACCAGGAAGCCCTCCTTATGACAATCCACTGAGCCATGGGGACGGCCTTCTATTGGTGACAAACTATGGCAGATGCCCATTAGTAGTTTAGTTTCAAAATTCTGGTCAATCAGACAGCAAATATTGAGCATCCCGATGTGCCCATCTCCCATCCCCTTTCCACTCCTGCAAGAGTCTCAAACCTCTTTCTACCCCATCTCTATGCTGCCCTTCCTGACTCAGCCCCAGTCCTTTCAGATCCTGAGTGGCAACTGTTCTGCAGGTCGCTTACACCTCTCTGTCGGTCAGCTGAAACCCTCCTCCAGGGCGACCACTGACACACTCACAGAGCCTTCACAATTCCACCAGAAACTTAACGTTAAAGAAGCAAGCTCCCAAGCCGAAAAGCTGTCCCCTACTTAAACAACCCAAAGATTTGGATGGTGGGAGCCACATAACATCTCCCCAAACGGTGAGAACTTGTGGCTGTCCAGAGCCCACGTGAAAAGCAGACTGTGGGCAAGGATGTGGTTTATTTCTACACTTGGGACTCACAGCAGCCCTCTCGCACCGCCTTCCTGATCAGCGGAGTCTGCCCCGCCACAGGATGCACACGCATGTGCTTCTCTCTGTATCTGCCCCTTCGCTGCCCTGCCTTCTCCACAGAGGCAGCTCCAGCGCTCACGGAGGAGGCACGTAGGCAAGGCAACCTGCTTGGCAGAGGGGGCTGAGACTCGTCTTCAGATGCATTTACAAAGTAAGTACTCCAGCACAACTTTTTCTAGTGCTCGTGCTTGCTTGGGATGACGTCGTGGGGAGGCAATGTAGAATATGGAGCGACCTAACTCTCCCCTCCCTCCTCAAGCCACAGCCTATGAGGATATATTATTTATTACTATTGTTGAGTAGTTTTAATACAACCTTTTTAATTTTAAAACCTAATATAAACTGGAATAAAGTCTATAGTGTCAAATGCACCACAATTACGTAAGATGTTCACGTTAGGGAAAACCGGTAAAGGATATTCGGGAACTTTCTGTACTATATTTGTAACTTTTTTGTAAATCTAAAATTATTGGAAAATAAAAGGTTTTTTCTTAAAAAAGCTAATATGAAGAATGCTTCCTATTTTTCTAAAGGAAAGTGAATAAACACCCCCAAACTGTTTTGTTTGTCTGTCTGAAATCTATGTTAACTTTGTACTTAGAGCCAGTAGTACTAAAGAAAAAAAAGTCTCAACTTTTATTTTTTAACAGGTCCTCCTCCATATTATGTAGTAACAGCTGCAATTAAATAAAATCTTAATATGATTCAGCAATATTGAACTTCCATTAGATTCTATATGAGAAATTTTATCAAAACTCACCACCATGGCTTGGAATTAAATGGCCTCAGATGAATTTCCAGCAGGTAAATATCCAGCAGATATCCTAATAAATGTGTCTGTGTGTTTACATTTAAGGTAATCTGTTCTTAAAGAGTTCTTCCCTTTTCATTAGTCATAAATAATTAAAAATAAATCGTGATATATTTTCCTGAATCCAAATAACAAATCAATTTTTGAAATGCTTTGAAGATACAACAGAAAAGTAAATGCTAAGCAATGGGATATATATGAAAATTAAGTGAAATATAGTAAGGTGCATAGTGTCTATTGGTTTTTCCTCTGAATGTTATTTTTAATTGTTTTAAGCATTGAAAGGAGAAAAAAGAGCTACTCTCATGTCAATAAATAAGAACAACACTCCATCATGGGTTTTTCTTCCTAAGATCTCGCTTCTAGAATCCCACCAGACCTCTCAGCAAAGCGCCCAGCCTGGCCCCACCGCATCCAGCATCAGGTAAGGCATTTAACGTCTTTGGGTTTCAGTTTTCTCACACGTAAAATGAGGAGGCTGGATTAGGTGTGGGATGGGAAATTGGTAGCCTAAGGCTGTCTTTTGAACTGCAGATCTGTTTGTTAGTCCCACAAATGTATGCTCATATTTAAAGTTTCTTGTCGATATTTAATAGTCAAGATATTTCTCATGAAAACCTGGGTCTTGGGCCTTTCCTGACATATCAGAATGCTGAGACCACATTCTGACATGGCAATATGTCAGCCAGCAAAGAACAGCAGCTGCCCCTTTGCCCCTGGGGCACACCCTCCGGTCGACCAAGGTCCTCTCCCAGCTCACCCACTGTTCCCATTGGTTACCTACTGGATGCTGGAGGCATCTGAATTTGCCACCCTTGCTCTGGAGTCCTTCTCAGCTCTAATATTCTGATTCTCAGTGTGATTGTTTAGTAATAAAAAGAATGTTTTAATTCAGCTTCCATCACACTGGAGTTTCCATAGGGGTTTTACTCAAGTGTTAGTACAAACACAATTGTATATCTGCTTTGTTGAGAGTTTCCATGTGAAATGCAAGAAAAATAAATCTAGTATTCAAATCACTATACCATAGTAGAGCAGGTATTCAAAATGTTACTGCTGCCTAAAGTTACTCTTCTAGAACAAGCTCTTATTTTAAGGGCTATTTGGGCCAGACTATGGGGCCACTGTAGGTAGGATAACAAATCTAACAGATCACTGGTTACATAATTTAAGTGTTCAAAAATAAAATCCCAGTGGTCTACTCTTACTCCTACAGAACCAATTTTAGAGTGGAAACAAAAAGGACAGAGCATTTAGGATGTAGTTGCTCATAATAAAATGTCAGACTAGGTCAAAATGGACCAAAAATTATGTAAGATTGCACAAAGAAAAAATCATCTGCAATTTTCATAAGCAGGATAATTTTTAGCTACTGGTGCCGTGAGGAGAAAAACAGAAGACTAAATTGGTTTTGAAACTATTTGAAAACATGTTATTTTTATGAGTGTAGATTAGACTTTAGGTTCTTTCCTAAGAAGATACTGTAACAATTTCTCAGAGGTTCAGACCCTTCTTATTTTGGAAATAAGTTTAACACTACTTTTTCTTTGGGTAGGGGCAAGGGGTAAAACTATTATTCTGGACTTGACATTAAAAATGCCCCAGCATTTCATAACACAGCAACTTTTCTGTTTTTGTTTTTATTTTTTACTACTCTAACCTCAATTCTAAATTTATAACACTGCCAGAGAGCTTAGGAGTTATGAGGAAATTACCTCATTCCCTTCAAACTTTTTCAGAAAGCAAAGTTCTCTCCATATATGGTAAACCAAGACAGAAGCAGAAGCAAGTTAGTTTAGTAGCTGCTACGACTTTACTATTGTTTTGTTCTGGGCATGCCTACAACACGTCTGTGAGCAAGCAGATCCTGGGACAGCTGGCTGGCCAGGGTGAGTGCCTGTCCTCATCTCTGCCACATCGAATGGTGCATGAGGGGTCCTGACCACCAGAGGTGCCCTGTACTAGATGAACCACTTTCTTAGGGACTTTGAATGGGTTCTCTACACAGACAGGTAAACTGCTCAGGAGTGGAAAGAGAAACAGGCAGGCTGAAGACCATAGTGGGGAGACCCTACAGGAGGAAGCAATGGGTATGTGCTGCTGAGGGGCAACAACGTGACCGGATGGGCTGGTATGTCCCCAGGGAGGCACCAACAGACAATCAGCTGCCTGGAGGTTTGGCTGGGAGGCTGTAGAGATGGTCCCTGCTCTTCCCTAAGCATCCTGAAAACTAGCCCCATCCACCTGAGGTCAAGGGCGCATCAGCTGCCCCTGCACCTGGAAAAGCCTAACCCACACACTTTCCTGATAAAAGCTTTTCATAATATTTTGTAAAAAGCAACTCCGTGAATAACTAAGACATTTATTTCCACAAGAAAGAGTTCTGAGGGGATCAATCATCTCTCTTAGGACATGGGCAATAAAACCCTCTTGAACTGATGAATTTGCAGAAATCAGCTGCTGACTAATGTGCTGCTTCTTGTAATCCATAAAAATTGAAGCCTTTTTTTTTTTGGCATACTATAAGGAAGAAAGATCCACAGTCACTTTCATGAACCATAAATACTAAGAAGAGACTTTGAGAAGTGGAAGGAAAAAAAAAGAAAATGATGAACATGATGTTATTGATGATGGATATGCTGACGAGCTTATTCAATCGCAAATAAATATAAAATGGGGAGAGACGCAGAGGTTATCAGTAAAATGTATAGACACGAGCGGCAATTATTAGAAAATGTGATATACAAAACCAGACTGAAGCAATCCATAACTCTTTAGCTTCCAGTGAGTTCTGCTTTAATACAACCTCATGTCAGTTAGACGTAGAGAAAAAATAGGCTTACAAGTACTTTTTTAAAATCATCAACCTGAGGATGGATGAACACTGGTTGAGCTCATTCCTATCACCTGGCATTTCCTAGCCTGAACTGAACCAACATCTTTTGAATTACCTATACTTTATGGAGAATATACACAAAAGTAGGAAAAAAGTGAGAATACCTAAAATGATGGTAATATTGAAAAACAGGTCAAGCAGAGAGAATAAATTTGGGTTAAGTATATTCTTGAATGAGAACAGACAAAAACAAGTGATAAAGATTGGTGATAGGACATGCTTGACATAATTATTTAATAAATACATAAGGAAAATATGCACAAAACAGAAGCAGTAGCCAAAACCAAACCAAAACAGAATAAAGGAACAAACCAAGAGCATCTGGAACAACAAGGGCTCTTCCAGATTCAAGAAGCAGGAAGGAGAGTGATTTTTACAACTATCCTGGACATGACACAGAATTAGTGACGGTTCAGCCCTACAAATTGAACTGGGAAACTCAGAAACATAATACAGGGGACATAAAAACCCAAACATATCTCCCTCTCTTTATGTCCATTTTTCTACCCTAGCTTTTACCCATATTCTAATTAAACCAGGTGTCCTAATCTAGACTATTTTATGGGATACTCTGGAACCCCACAGATACCTTTCTTACTAGCCGTTTTTTGGTTTTGTTATTTCCCCTTTTGGGGGGGTAAAATTCTGTCTAAATAAAACACAAGCTGTCTCCACTTGTGTGGTGAGTCACCCAGAGATCTTCTCTTCCCTAGCTTTCCGAACCCAGGTACCTCCTCACAACCCCGACAGTCCCCAGATGGGCTCGGTAAATGGAAGTGACATGCAGCAAGGCGACCCTGAACCCCAGCTGCTTCCTCTCTGCCTCCTAGAACGCGGGCAGCTCCTTGCAAAGTTCTCAAGCTCCGATCATCCCCGGCCCCCATAAAGGAGAGGACTGCATTCTACCCAATGCCAGAAAGGAGGGAGGACAGCCAGGCAAAGGTGTTTACAGATGGAAAAGGAGCAGTGAAGGAGAAAACTGTCATTTCTGGAGAGCACTATTCTGTTTCTAAGAGAAATACACACAGTGATGAGCTAATGTCTGAACGGAAGAAAGCAGTTTTATAATTGTTCTGACCACATGGGTTTAATAAAAGAAAAACGAACAATAAAATGAAAACTTTTCTATCAATGATGAAAATTAGAATCTACTTCCAATTTTGGGAAACTCTTAAATGATGAGACTAGATATGTGTTCTAAATTAAATTTTGAAAACTTTTTTTCCTTTTCTTTTCTTGTCTTTTTTTTTGGGGGGGGGTGGCATTCACTAAAGCAGGGCAGAGTTCATTAAAAGCAGGAATGAGGAGTCGAGTGACTTGAGGCCAGGTCAGGCTTGTGCTGAGGAAGGTGGCTGAAGATGTTTATTTCCAAAGTCTTCAGTTTATTCCTTTGCAAATGGCGAGAGTTTAATGAAATGACCTGCCAGAATCTTTCTGTCTCTGAAATCCTATTACTTTTCTATTGAAAATGCTCAATTTCACAATTGACACTTAAATTTCTATAGAGGGTTAATGCAACACAGTCTCCCAGTCACTGACAGTGGAAAGAAGCCTCATTTGTCCTAATAGCTCAGGGAGCATAAAATGGCTAAAGAAAAGCATTTGCAAACACCCTTCTTATTAAAATACTTAGACCAAATTTCAAAAGTAAGAAAAAAACAAAACCATTCATGTCTTCAGGGGCAAAGGTCCAGGAGTAAAAACAAATTTCTTTTTTAAAATGCAAATGTAATGTCACAGTTTGGATAAGCTTTTAAGAAAGGACCTGGAATTACTATTTTAGCACTAATAAGAAAGTTCATAATATAGCAGTTGTGAGCAAATTAAAGACCTAAAAAGAAAGGCTGGTACAAAATATATTAACCAACCAGGTAAGAAACATACAATAAAATGTCTACTCTTCAGGGAATGTGTAGTATGTGTGTGTTTGAGATGGAGGAAGGATTTACAATAGTTGGGTAGTTAAGAGACATACCCACAAGAAGATAATAGAGAATACAAGAAAACGAGTAGTATGACGTCACTGAAAAAGTGTGGAACCAGAGTCAGAAATTGACAGGTCTGGCCTGAGTTTTGTCAGGTATGTGAGACTTCAGGCAAGTCCCTGAACCTTGCTGGGTCTCAGTTTTCTCATCTCTAAAATGGGAATAATAATTGCCTTGTTCAATTTTCAGGCTTGTCATGAGGATCAAATATGATAATGAACACAAAAACACTTAAAACTAGAAAGTGTTTTAAATTCTAAGTAGAAGTGGTATACAAGTGGAATAAGAAGTTCAGAAGGAAGAAAGGCTGCTTAGAGCTGAGACGGTCAGGTAAAACTTCCCAAAGAGGTGGGGTCCTGAATGAGAGAGGGTCTTGGAGAAGTGCTCAGTGGTATGGTGGACAGTAGCATGTGGCCTTGCCACTGCCCCAAGTGCTCGTGCTGGGGCTTCCTGAGCGTGAAATATGAGTGCGAGGAATGCCAGGCAAAGGATCTGGAACTGAAAGGGCTGACAGAGCCAGAAAGGGATGGAGGAAGATGACAGGGTGCCAGAGCTCAGTGAGTATGAAAAGCGAATATCTACATCCATTTTTCGGATGTGCACCCTGAAAATTCTCCTAAGGACTTCTTAAAGGTCCTCTATGTGAAAACTAATTGGTAGGCAAAGATTTCTTTTAATCCAACTATAACATTTTAAAAGGCTATTTTACAATGTTATGAACCATCCAATGGCAGCTTAAATGGACACACACATATGGTCCCAGAACTAATGGTATGTTTCCAATATTTTAAGAATTGTTCATGTGTGGTTTACCTGCAACCTGATTTTTAAAAAACCAGACCACATTTCTCTGAATGCTTTGCAAGTCTTAAACAAAAATCAACATAAATTAGAAAAGTAGGTGGAGGTGGGGATGGGCGAATTCACACCTAAAGGGTGCATGCAGCACTGTCTGCAGGATGGGCACACTTGCAGCTCTGGCTTGGGTGGTGCAGAAGCAATTTATGTGACCAAAGCATTTGTATTCCTTAATATTCTGAAATTAAGAAAAAAAAAAGAAAAGTAGGCAAAGAACTTTTAATTAGAGTACTAGACATTCCAAGGTAAAAGGTTGAAGCACAGAATACATTTATTTAGCCCTGGTAATTTTTGGTTTATAGTAAAAAAAATTATCTTAACAGTGTCATGTACTGCTCTCTAACTAACAGGAATAAGTGACGGTGCATTCCACACAAAATGCTGTCAATGCTGTGCCCCAGGCTGCAGAATCACATAACTTATTAAACTTATAAACATTACTATATTTTATAGGAATGCTGAAGATGTCTTAATTCAGTCTATAAAAACAGGAGTTCATGTAATTTAAACACAGCCCAAGTAACTAAGGAAACAAACTACTCAGCCATTCAAGCTACTTTAGTAGTGTCATTGATGGGGAAGGAGTAACTGAGCTGTAATTCTTACGGAATAATGCATTGAAAATATCCTGTAATTAGTACCATTATAGGAAGAAATGTAGGTAATTTAAAGTTTGCTACCAGCTAATAGTATAAACAGATAAAAAGACAAATTATTTTCAAGTACTTTGGAAGTAACTTCATCAGGAGAATTTGCTTTCGATTAACATGTCAATTAAAATTACTCTTATGTTCTCATTAAATGAAGAAAATGCACCTGTCATGGACACTAAAAAATAATAAAACTGCGCTTAAAATGTGTTGGGTCTACACCTAGAACTCTTCTGTAATTTAAAAATGACTCCTTTCCTTTTTGAAACAACAGGTAATGACTGTTTGGATGGAACATGTGATCCCATTGCTTTCTTGTTCCTTTCTCTTGAGAAGGGAGCAGCCACCCCAGTCACCTGAAGAGAGATGCCCTGGACAGCAGGATATGGATGGAACAGAGCAACTGGAAGGAGAGGAAGGCAAGAGTCTAGTCCAGGGGTGGGGAACCCATAGCCTCAAGGCCAGGCATATGTGGCCCTCCAGATGCCCAAGTGGGGACCCTTGACCAAATCCAAACTTCACAGAACAAATTACAAGGATTTGTTCTATAAAATTTGGATTTAGTCAAAAGGCCACACTCAAGTCAGTACTTTAAGAGGGGCTATAGAAATGTAAAATAGTATGTCTTTGGAAGACAGTTAGGCAGCTTCTCACACAGTAAAACGTACATCAACCGTGTGATCCAGCCATTCCACTTCTAAGTATGTACCTAGGAGAAATAAAAGTGTATATCCACACAAAGCCTTGTACATGAATGTTTACAGTACTTTTATTTGTAATAGCCCAAAACTAGAAAAACCCAAGTGTCCATTGACAGGTGAATATAGTATGTCCCTAAAATGGAACACTACTGAACAATAGAAAGGAGTGAGCTATTGATATACACAATAACATGGAAGAATCTCAAAATGATCACATGTTGAGTGAAAGATGCTAGACAAAAATGAGTACATATACTGCGATTCCACTTACGCTAATTTTAGAAGATATAAACTAATCTGTAGTATAGAAATCAGATCAGCGGTTGCCGAGGGACAAGATGGAGGTATTACAAAGGATACTTTGGAGGTGATGGATATATTCACTATCTCGATTTTGGTGATGGTTTCACAGGTATGTCAAAACTCATACATATGTCACACATATAACTCATATATGTCAAAACTCATCAAATTGTACATTTTAAATATGCACAATTAATTTTATGGCAATTATACCTTTAAAAAGCTATTTTTTTAAAGAAAGAGTTGAAAGGGGAAAAAAATGGGCTGAGTTTCCAGAGACACAGAGAACAGGTTGGATATGAAGGACCACACACCATGAAAGAGAGGAACTCTCACGAAACATGGGGAAAAATGGGTGAAATTATATTTCATTTAGGAGGAGGAGTACATTGAGGCAGTGGCCCCTCCATCCCACTTAGCGATGGGTCCAGGAAGTCCCTTGAGTAGAACGAAGAGTGCTACAATGATACACTGAAGTCCTACACAAGTAGGAGAATAGGAAAAGCGAACTGCTGGGGGCCTGCTCTCAAAAGAGGGAAAACTGAAGCGAAGCTCCTGGTTTCCCTCAGGATTGTCCATGCCAGCGCACCAGAGTCAGAGTAGGCAAAGAAATAAGGTTTTAGGATGAACACAAACTTATGTGGGCAGAGCTCCTACTCTGACATCAAAAGCACCAACACCCATCACACTTTGCTCCATGTATGGCCCTTGGGTTTACCAAGAGTGCTCACGCACAGGAGGTGACCCGGGCCCAGGGCAGGACTGTGAGAAACACACTGACACCAGAGGAGCAGGAGCTGCCCAACTGGAGGGGGCACTTCTGGGAGTAGTTCTGATTGCTGGGTAGAACCCCAACCCTCCCCACATACATCAAGCATTTATTTGTACCAGGTACAGTGGAGTTACTGGGGATATGGCGGTGGTATAATGCATACTTGTTGCCCCCAGGTGCTGACATCAAGGCAGAGGGTTGGACCACCAGGCAATGCAGGCATCATGAACCCCCAGCTCTGAGACAGAGCAGGGAGTACAGTCTCCACAGTGTTTCCCTCGGGACTCCTCAGGCTCCTCTATGTGCTAACACCAAAGGCAGTTCCTGGCAGCATCCAAGGTCATCCCCCTCAGCAGGCACCAAGGGAGAGATTAGCTGTTTAAACCCAACACAAAGTAAATGTCAGGGCTAGGTTTTAAATCCCACCTAAATATTGCATGGTTTTAAATTTGCCCCTAAATCTTCCCTGGATTAGGGACATCTGATTGTCAACACATTTTTGAGACCTTAGTCTGCCTTTTGAGTGTCTCACTGCAACTGAGAGGAAGGAAGGTGTTCTGGATGGGAGTGCAAAGACAGGGATTCTGTAACTATTCTGCTCTGCAGAACTCAGTGTGATGCCATCAAAACAAAACAAAGCAAAACCCTGTCTGTGAGAAGAGACTCATGAGTAATGGAATTTTGGTTATCTCTCAGTTTACTTCTGTCACTAATTCTAAGGAAGTGCAACAAGGAATGTGTCATTAGGAAACCTTTTAAGTTTCAGGAAGATGGGAGCTCCTTCTTTTCCTTTTATTTCAAATTATTTTAAGCGTTAAAAGGAGAAAAACCTAGTCTGGTGTCAGAATAAAGGACAAAATCCCTTTCATATGTTTCTCACTAGGACCTTATGCAATTCGTTTAACTTCTCTGGGCCTCAATTTTCTCAACTGTAAGATGAGAGAGTTGGATTAAGTCTGGGATATGTGGGTCTTATAAACACTTCATTCACTATTTGAGAACCTACTAAAACCCAGGCACTAGGTTACAGCAATTAAAAGAGAGGCAAGAACCCTGCACTCACTCCTACCCAGATTGCAGAGTCACCAAAAATAAAGTAGAACTAAATAAGATCATGTCAGCAACCAGCACTAAGCAAACAACATACTAGAAGTGCCTGGGTAGGGGATGGAGTGCTGTTATATTACTTTACTTTACAGCAAGTGTGGTCCCGGGCAGCCTCTCTGAGTTGGTGAGAGCTGCGCTTAGTCTGGAATGACCAAGAACGAACCAGATACTTGTTTCCAAGTAGAGGCAACAGCAAGGGCAAAAGCCCTGAGTTGGGAATAAGCTTATTTGGTGAAGAGAACCTACCTCTCTTTTTCATTTTATACCCCTTCTTCTAGTGGTGTGTATTAATGCCACTTAAATGTATTTATACGCAACATTTTAAAGAGCAGCAAAAATATCATTTGATTTGAACAAGTCCTTCAAGACAGGCCTTCTATACAACTCTTTGTTCTTCTCAGGTTTCTGTCCTCAAGGTCATAAATTCTGTCACTTATTCCTGGCAGCACTAAACAGGATTTAAATAAGTGTTTGTCAATCTTTTATAACAGCAACCCACAGTGAGAAACAAATTTTATAGTGTGACCCAGTGCATATACAAAACTGAAACAAAAGTTTTAAAATTCACCAACCTTACTATGACTATCTGCAATACACTGTAGTATATTCTATTCTATTTCACTTTTTTAAATGCTTAGGTGATTTCATGAGTAACACACAGTTTGAAAAACACTATTCCAAACCAATACTGACTAGTAATTTTGTTCAAACACAAAGCAAAATATGGAAAAATTCAATATTAACCTCAAAGCTTACCTCCCCCTCCCTTTTTTCTGCACACATACTTGCTTTAAAACAATGGAATCTAAATTTCTCCGTGTGACTTGTGGAGGAAGCGAGGAGCAGGGACATTTTTAGGAGAGCTGGGGGCTGAAGGAAAGAAATGAAAATATGCAAACCGGTCACTGGGTGAGGAGATACTGTGGTTTCAAAGACTGCTCCAAGAAGGAAAGATTCACAAAGTCTTCACAATAACCAGAAGAGCAGGTGTGTGGGAGTGTTGGGGGTGGGCAGGTGGGGTGTTAGGTAAGCCATTAAACTTAAGTTCCTGGACGGAAGGCATACCTCCCCTCACCAGAATTCCAGCCCCATGTGGACAGATACATAACTACAGCATTGAGAATGACACCTGGCATTTAGCTCATAACACATGGGTGCTCGATAAAATTTTGCTGCATAACTTTTGAATAATGGAGCTCACTGTCACCATTAAACCCGAACTTTGCATGTATACCCAAATATTACATTTTCCTGGAATGTATAAATGTCCTGCAGTAGTAAATGAACCTCTTGCTTATTTTCAAGTCATTGTTCAAGTCCAGGGAGCTTAACGAGGGATTATTCTCAAGCCCTCAGTGGGAAGAGAATGTTTTCTATTGCAAGGTACAAGAGATAGGTGTACCTGGCTGTAACAGAAAGATCCCATGTCTGTTAGTGGCCATGGTAAAGTCCTAAACAGCTGGGATTACAAAGGGTGTGTTAATTTAATAGGTAGTTTCCCAAGGGATACTAACCAGTGGGCTCTGTCAGCCAAGGGCTTTCTCTGATAGAAATCATGCCAATTTCTCTGTGAAACACAGTTACCATCCTCACCCCTGAAGTCAGAAGTGCATGCACCCAATTTCCAGTAAACCCCAGGCCTTGGAGTCTGAAAAATTACACCTGCAAGGCTAGTATTTTCCCACCTGCCACACAGCTGCCACGCATAGAAAGCGGCTCGTCTAAACTGTGCCTTTCAGCCCTATTTAGGGATATCATTAATGATTTTAAATTACAACTGTTGCTTTATCTCAAAACAGTGATAAATTGGGGAGCTACACTCATGATGCTTTTCTTCGAAGTCATTTATCTGCTCTTCTCTCAGGGGCAAAAAAGATGTTGAGACAAGTGTGAACCTGCCAGAGCTTCTTATAATAGATGCAGTCCTCCTTCTCTCCTTTCCTCTTTTCCACTCCAGCACCCCTCCCTGTCTGGCTTTCTTGAACAGAGGCAGTAGCCTCCGGTAAAGAACTGTAAGTGGCTCGTTATCAAAACAAGGAGGGATTCACGGAAAAGGGAGTGAGTCGGGCAACCGAGACAAGAACCCCTCCCTCATCCTGGCAGGTCCATTCACCTCGTTCCCCTAGCTCAACAATAGCTAGGGTTTCAGAAATGAAGAAAGTCTTAGAGAAGGGAGACAACCCCTCCAAATACAGTAGCATCCGCTTAACGCAAGATGGAAAAACCCCCGCTGCCAGACCGGAGGTGTGGGCAGGCGAATGCGTGAGTGTGCACAGGGACAGCCTATATATGGGCGAGACATTAGTGGCACTCACCACGACTGACAAAGCCCCAACTATTACGATTGAAAATAGCCCCCGCAGGCACCGACTTCAGTGCCAAAGTCTCCCAGGATTTATTTTCAGGCAAGTGACTCACAACCTTGTCTCCATAAGTAATTCCATCAAAATGAGTCGCCAGTTCCACTAACCCGACTTTCCGCTGCCCTCTGGCTGCTCCTCCCTCCTCTCCGCCCATCCTGGAAACCCAGCCAGCTCACAGACTGAGCAACCGTACCCCAGGGGAGCAGAAGGCAGGCTCTCCGGCCCGGCCCCCACCCTCGGGGAAGGATGAATGGGGCCGCAGGCTGGCGGGAGCGCGGGGAGGGGGCGTGCGGGCTGTGCGCGGGGTGTGTACGCGTGTGTGCGCGCGTGGGCACGCACCCCGGCCAACTTACGGAGGTGGAGTTGGTCCTCGCCTGGCCCTGGTTCCGTACCTCCTGCTCCCGGAACTGCAGCCCGGCCAGATGCTTCTCCAGTGCCTCCCAGTCCATAGGGGGCATCGGGGGCTCTTCGGGGACACACGTCCTGCCGTCTGGGGGCTGAAGGCAGAGGCCCCCAGCTGCCGGGCACCGGCCACCTCTCCAGCCCCCAGCCGGTTGGGGCTTCTGGATCGCCCGGCGGGAGGCCCGGGAACTGTTCGGCCGGCCGGCCACCACCACGTTGCCATTGTGCCTGAGGTCCTGGGGGTCGTGCGTGTGAAGGTTGCCATTGGGCACCGGGGGCGGCATGGCGGTGGCGCTCCTGCCCCCGCCACCGCCACTGCCGGTCCTGGCGTTTACGTCCCCTGGCTCCCGGGCCGGACAGCGGTCATCCCGGTACCCTTGCTCGTCGCGCTCGTCCTCCTCTTCCTCCTCCTCCCCGTCCTCCTCCGGTGCCCACTCATCAATCACCTTCTTCTGGTAGACCGGGAAGGGCTCCTCATAGTCCTCCAGGGCAGACACCAAGTCCAGGCTGCCCCCCGGTGACGACGAGGACTTGCACTCGGAGCAAGGGGTCACTTTGGTGGAGTTGGACTGCGAACTGGCGCGGCTGCTGCTGCTGCTGCTGCTGCTGCTGCCGGCGTCACTGCCTAGATCCATCCCATCCTCTCGGTAATCCTAGGGGGAGGAGGCAGAGAGTGTGAGCCGCCGGGCCGAGCCTGCTCCGGCCGCCCGCCGCTCGCCGCGAATGCCCCGGCCGAGTGCCCCGCGCCCCGCGCCCGCCTGGTCCCGGCTGCTCCCCAAGGAGGACTGGGGGCGAAAGCCAGTACCAGCCTGAGGCTTCCCTTATGCCCCCCATCCCCTCCCACAACCCGACTTCCTCCCGGTAACTAACCCTCAAATTAGCAAAGGGGTGCCCAGCCACCAGCGCGCACACTTTTCATACGAGGGGCCCGGGGCGCGCGCAGACTTTGTTTTAACCATTTTGCACCAGGCGCACCTCTTTACCCCGCCCCAAGGATTCTCGGAGAACCAGACACTTTCCCAGAGAATTATAATTCCCTGGGGGCGGGAACTGAGAAAAGGGTGGGCGGCTACTAATTTCGCACCACGCTCGGCGCGCGGAGACCACCCCCAAAACGGCTCCGCCCCGCCCCTTCCCCGCCGGCGGCCGGGAGCCCGGGTCCGGGAGCTGAGCTTTACTTTCTAAGGAATCGCTGGCAGTCGGAGGTCTCACTCCCGCCTCCGCGCCTTCCGGGCCGCCCCCTCCTCCGGCACGCAGGAAGGCTCGGGGTGGGGGGCGCTCTCAGCCCGCGCCGGGCAGGGTGGCCCCCCGCCTCCCCCAAAGGTGTGCCTGGCGGGGGTGCCGGCAGTGGCTGCAAGCGCCGCCGCCGCCGCCCAGGGGGAGGGAGGACGCGCCCTCCTGGCGGCGCAGCCGGTCCCGCCACCGAGCATGCCCAGAGGCTGCCGGGCGCGGCACAGTCCGCAATCCCGGTTTTCGCGGCAGCAGGCTGGAGACGGAGGCCGGGCTATGATGGGGCTGGAGAAACCGGGGAAAGGCCCCAAAAAGGGGGTACGGGGCGTTAGGGGCGCAGACCCAGCGAATTAGGAAGGGCGGTGCCCTGGGGACAGTAGTGTGTTTTCACCCCCAGACACTTGTATTTCCTGGGCGCGCCTCAAGCCCTCTCTGCGAGACTCGTTACCCCACCGAAGCCTCCTGGCACCCCAAAATACGGGCCTGGCCCTCCTAATCCACGCGGAAGTTCCCGAGTGACCCTGGGAAGGACCTGCTTCCCCTCGCACACGCACATACACAAACGCTTGTGGGAGCCCCAGTGACGTGTGCTCGGTGGTCATGCACCATCATTTCCCTTCCACCTTCCTCCTCACCGCTTCCTCTCCCTCCGCCGCCCAGCTCCAGTCGCCTCGCCACCGCGGCATCGCCTTCCAAGTTCAGGCTGTGGTGGAACCTGTTGCTTTAGCTCACGTTTCCTTTCCCCTGCGGGCTGCATACTGAGGATGACCTCAGCGAGGTGTGTGTTTGGGGAACGAGAGGAAGTACGAGAAGGGACTGAGGTGGGGAAGTTGGGGGCGGGGGCCATCTGTTCTAAAGGTTTGGGCGAGCCTCCGAAGACCCCTTCTGCCACCTCCAATCAAGGAGATATTAAAAGAGGGAAAGAGGCAGGTATCAGGTGAGGATGCCCTTGGCACATTCACTGGCTTTGCTTCCTTAAAATTTTAAGGGAACCGAGTCAAAGAAACCTATGCTGGGTTTTTCAAACACACATGCGGGCTGCCTGAGTCTGGCAGCTCATCTTCTTAGGAAGGTTTGATGAAATGAAAAATAAAAACACTAGATGGGTCACAGAGCACCTGTTAAAGATTTCCTGTGAACCAGGGACCTGGTTCTAACCTGTAAGAACCAGGAAGCTAGGAAATGCCCTCCTCTCTGTGCCGATTATGAAAAATAGCAATTTTACAACAAATTGGGGGAAATCAGTGTCCCTGAACTTCCAGATTTGAGCCTGTTACTAATTATTACCAGTGAATTCTGCCCTGGACCAAGTGACTTCCCTGGTGTGGCACAGTCCAGATGGAGGAAGGAGAAATGCTTGGGATTCTTAAGTAGGGAGTGGCTGCCACCCTGACAATTCTTCTGGGCCCTAGTAGGGACTTGGTACAGAGACCCTTTGTTTAAGTGATTTCTGTGAAGCATGACTCTTTCCTCTTTTAGGTAGGCCTGAGCCAGGGAAGATAAGCTAACCTTTTAACTTGTCTGGAAGCAGCAGTCTTATGAATAACAGGAAAAGGGGCCTTCTGGTTTGGCCAGCTCTCTTCTGTAAAACGGGACTGATTATGACTTAAAATGTCTTTTATGGTAACATCTGTAAACAGCCTGCCTCATGCTTCAAATATGGTTTGACTTTAAGATTGCTTTGGAGCCCTGGCTGCCACTATGGTGGGTGGTGGGGGAGGTTGTCCTGTGGAGTGTTCAAAATGTGGGTGGGAAGCATTGGTGTACTGTGAACCAGGTAGCTGTTTTTCAAGTCACCATGTGACTGGTAAGGCTTACATCACAAAAAGCTCCCTTCTCTGTGGCAGGACCCAGGCAGACAGATAAGTATCAATCATCTGGGATGATGAGGGAGAACTGTGGTCTCAGTCCAATTTTTAAACATTAGAGCCTCCTCAGCCACCCACCCAGACTCCCTCCTAGGCTCTGGGCTCATCCCCCTGCTGCCCAGATGGTCCATGTTCAGGGAATGCAAAATAAGGCCTAAGAAAAACATTTGGCAAGGTAAATCCACTGCCAAAAATGCATGGTATTTCGAAGCCAATTATAAACATCTTTGAATTATCTGTACTTTTAAATTATTTTCTGACCAGATATTCTGGATCAGATGGGAAAGTATCAGGTTTCCCTTTTTCTTTTCATACAAAGTGACTGGCTAGCCCAGGTTCCATTCTGTTTCCAGCTTTCCATCTCCTGCCAAGAACCCTCCCACTTTGGAACAGGAAGCTCTGCCAACTCCTAGGCCCAGCAACAGTCGGCAGATATGTCCAGCAGGATGGAGAGGTGATTTGCAAAGTGATTGAAAGGTCCTGTCTTCCTGTTTACAGGAATGTTCCCTCCAAACTTAGATTTGTCCCCTGAAACCTTTGTAAATTAGACATCAGAGATGTGGGGCAAGTAGTAGTGATCCCAGATCCCTCTGGCTCCAGCACCTCCCCCATCAATCACCAAGTCCTGTCAATTCTACCTAAGTACAGAGTCCCTCTTGAATACCCATTTCCCCTAGCCCCAGTCTAGGCCACTGTGTCCTGAAATTACTAAATACTTTCCTAACTGATCCCTGCTCATTCTTCTCATGCAGTCAGAGTGGCTTTACTAAAATGCAAATCAGAACAAATCTTTCCCTTGCTTCATTACCTACCCCCTCCTGCAGCTCCTGGTTGTATTTTTTTAAAAAATAGAGACAGGGCCTTCCTTTGTAACCCAGGCTGGAGTGCAATAATGCAATCATAGCTCACTGCAGTCTAGAACTTCTGGCCTCAAGAGATCCTCCTTCCTTAGCCTCCAGGAGTAGCCAGGACTACAGGCATGCACCACCATGCCTGGCTATTTTTTTTTTTTTTTTTAATTTTTGTAGAGATGAGGTCTTGCTATGTTGCCCAGACTGGTCTTGAACTCCTGGCCTCAAGTGATCCACCTGCTTCAGCCTCCCAAAGTGCTGGGATTATACGCATGAGCAACCCTGACCATCCTTCATTGCTCTTAAAGGAACTACTTCTTTCCCCCAACCCCAACTTCTTTTGGTAAATTTTTACTCATCCTTTAAGACTCAGCTTAAATCTCACCTCCTCCTGGAAGGCTTGCCTGATTCTCTGTACCTGCCCTACTGGGTTCAGGTGGCTTACCCATGAGCCCATGACACACACTGTATTAAAGCTGCTGTTTAGTTGCTAATCTCTGCTAGACTCATGGTAAGAAATACATTTTATAACAAGACCTTGGACACACATACATCTAAAATATCTGTAACTGAAAGAAAGTTCCATAAAACTCTTATTTTGTAAAGTCCTATTCTAACTCATTTAAAACAAAATCTGGTCATACCTTACTGCATTGACTTCTCAACACTTCAGTGAGTCAGGTCTCCTAGTATGAAAAAATACTCTAAATTCCGTGAAGGAAGGGACCATTTCTCTCATTCGTGGTAACTGGAATAGAACAAGAACTTAATGGATACTTGTTGCAGGGATTATTAACAGTATCTAATTAATATAATCCCCCAAAACACTATGAAAAAGCTATTATTATCCCCATTTGCAGGTGAGGATGCTGAGGGCAGTAAGGTTAAATAACTTGCCCAATGTCAAAAAACTGGTAAGGTAGGTGGCAGAGCCAGGATTTGAATGTGGGTAGTTTGGATTCAGAATTCTTGCTCCTAGTCACTCAGCTAAAAGTTCAGTATCCCTTGGTCCAGCTGCATATGGATGAATTTACTAAACAAAAATGTCAGAAAGGGTCTCCTTGCAGCAACTTCAAACTAGATCTCAGTCTCCTGCCCTGGAGAGGCTCCTTGGGCAGTCTTTATGTCTATGCAGTGAAGAAGGCAGCTAGCAAGAGCAGCTGTTCTCTTTTACTCACATGTGCTCGACCTCGACTGCCTATCAGTTCAGCAATATGCAGTAAGTCGGGAGATTTAATTGTGTGAAGGAAAAGTATAGACACATCAGAAAAGGAAATTTCACATTGTTATGAGCTACATGCTTCAAGTTCCGCCCAAAGCAAGTTTTTTAAGAAGGAAGCCACCATGAGTTTGGAGTATTTATTTTGTCATTGATGGGAAACTGTCTAGATCAATACTCAAAGGTGTTGAGTATTGTGTGAGAAGATCATATTCCTCAGGGGTCGGTGCTATTTATAGCACTTTAATCTGTAAAGGCAACATTTGAGAAAGGACATGATTGAAATATTTGAGTTGTAAAGAGTATGAATAAGTGGGAAAAGATTTATTTGTAAAATTCCCAGACTAATTCTGAAATTATTGGCCTTAACACTGAACCTAAAGTTGCGGCATTTAGAGTAATAAAGAAATGGCTGGCAAAAGGTTTGTATTTCATTTTTATTACATGAATTACATGCAAGTCACATGCAGTACACAGACGTTTTCCTGTTTCATCACCTGAATGTAACTACATGGAGATATTTAACAGCACCGTGGGATGAAGTGTCCTGCACATAGAACATCTGCTCTTTGTTTCTGGCCCTGTCTCTAACCAACTTTATGACCACAGTTTCCTCATGAAGGGGGCTGGACAGTGTTTGGCATGATCTCAGTGTTTGGCAAATAATAAGAATTAATTGAATGAATGAATAAGTGAATGAACTAAAAGGCTTCTTCCAGCTTGAAAAATCTATGGATTTCATCCTAGAAACTACAGAAAATATAGTATAAAAATATCTCTGAATCTTTTCATCACCTTCCTTGTCGGGAGATATAAAGTTGGTTCTTCCACTAGTTAAAAACCCAGGTCTATCTCTATTAGGCAACTTGGCTATCTTGGGTGCACGGTGTTTCTCCATTATTTCTATAGAGCCAATGAGTTCATCTTAACTTATTAGTCTATCTGGGTAGATATTTTAGAGATCGATCCTATATGCACCTAAAATGATTTTCTTTTCTCTTTCACTTACAGAGAGATACTTTAATTTAAAAATTCCCTTTAAAAATATTAACATCTTAAATTTTTTTATTCTCTAGCAAACCATTAGATTGTATTTATTTTCTACATTTTCCTCAATAAAAATGAAATGACAATATACAGGCAAAATAGCACTTAAAAGATAGCTCCAATGACCTATTTTCCAAACCTGAAACCAGGACACCTGGCTTGACAAATACTATAGTGCTTACAGAAACTAGGTGAATGTATGTTTGAAATGAAGATTATCCTGAACGATCTGTAGGTATTGGCAAATGAAGCAAGGCTAACTACAGCAGGGGGATAGTGTCTTTATAAGAGAAAAGCCACAAAGAGGGTGTCAGTCAAGACCTCAGCATATGGCTGCACAGATTGTACCCTGTACAGTGCCAGGATTGTGAACTGCACAACAGGTCCCTGCCAGGAGGAGCCACTTGGCGCCACTTACATATGTGAATGGTGCACTCTGGAGTTGTGCAGTGAGCAATCTGCACAACAGTACGCAGAGTCTCTGTGGGAATTCCACTGGTGGGAAATTTGCTCTCTTGACAAGATTGGAAGAGGGAGCCTGCTGTTCTTTTCCTAATAAAGTCATACCTCAGATTGGATGGCAATGACAAAAATTCAACTATCTAAATTCTCATGGTCTTTCTTTTTCCAGAAGTTGTCTACAATTATATTCTACTTTCCTTAAGATGCTAGCAATTCTTGAAAATGCAAGTCTGTAAGCAATTCTGGATTTATTTTTGAGCTCCACTGAAGGGTATAAATTATATAAAAGGGCATTTAGAAAAATCTGGAGAAGTTTGTAGACAAACTGCAAGAGCTCAGAAAGCATCATAAGTGATAGACATGGAAGCCCATGTACACATGACCCCAATGTAAGATGAATTGCCTCAGAAATTGCTTGCCTTGTACTTTGATGGTTATGCTTGTCAAAGAGGAACATCCTCTCAACAGGCTCTAGAGAGTGAAAACTCTGTTTTGGTCACTTCTTGACATAACTTTGGAAGCATTATAACATCAGAAAATAGCTGCTGGCTATTTTCAGTACAATGCAAGCAGGCGGAATGGAGGCAGCTTGGTAGAACAGGAGAAAACTCTCCGAAGAGACTTGGCTCTGCCTCTGACTGGCTTTATGTTTATGAGCAAGGCAGTCCCTGCAGCTCTCTGGGCCACTGGCCTCCTCATGAAAGAAGAGTTGGATGAAATTGTCTGAGCTTTAGAAACTGCTGAAGTTTCATAGGGTGTAACTCAGATGCCTCTAAGAGCCAGGCAGGTGAGATAACTGAGTGAAGTGGGCACCAGGGGTGATGAGGGTAACAGGGCTGAGTCATTGGGTTACTGAACAATGCAGCACAAAGGCATCCAAATTAAAATTCAAAACAAAAAGCAGGTTTCATCCTCAATTCATCCCTGGACTTATGCCACTTGGACGTCTGCTCTTAGCTCTAGATCCCCAGAGTTCTAAGTCTGCATGAAAATGAGAGAGTTAGGGAGACTGCATCTTGGGTTGTACAGGATGGTCTTGCTTTATACCTGTTGTCCTGGTAAAATTATTAACGGTGCCCTCCTTCACTCTCAAAAGTGTCCCCATTTATATGATAAATTATATGGTCAACCAATTATATGGCTCCCTCCAAGGTAAGGGAGAATCATCAGTGACTAAACATAGACCTTAGGGAGCAGATTCATTTATTGACATCTGCCCAAACCTTCAGATGACATTAAGTAGATTTGGTGGCATTGTTTTGTAAGGAGAAAGATAATTAATCTAAATAAACTTCCAAAATATCCCAATAAAAATGGTTCAATAAAAGTATATCATTAATTTTAAAATCACAGAAAATATGAGAGGCTGTGAATATGTGAAAAATGTTGAACCTCACTAGTAATCAAAGAATTGCAACTTCAATAATAATGAGATAACATTTTGCCTGCCAAAGTATTTAAAAATTATTTAAAACTAATACTCAGTGTCAGGATAGATGTGATCAAAAGAGCACCCTCATATACTACTGATAGGTTTATAAATCGGTTGATACATACTTTCTAGAATGCTATTTGGTAACACATTTTAAAAGTCTTTGTAGAGTTTATACCCCATGACCTCTTATTAATTCGACAAATATTTATTGAGCATCTATGACCTGCCAGGCACTGGGGAATAAAGTGGCTAAAGAGACAAATGCTATTTGCCCAAAATGGAACTTCAGTCTAGTGAAGAAACAGACATTACAGGGAAAAAGTACATAATTTAGATTGCAATTTGTAGGAAGTACCCAAAAAGTAGACTAATATGCTGAGAAAGCATGTAGGTAGCGGTTGGTGTATGTTAGGGGTGGGATCAGGAAATGGGTTGATCACCTAAAGATAGAGGGAAGGGTGTTACAGGCAGAGGGAACAGCTTGAATAAAGAAAGGTTTTGAGGCTGGAAGAAGCTTAGCACACTGGAAAGGAAACCACTACGTTGGAGTAAGACAGTAAGGGGAAAAGTGGCAAGATGAGGGTGGAGAGTGAGGAGGGGCTACCATTAAGATCTTTATCCTGACAGCCACTCAAGGATTGTGAAAGCCAAGTGGCATTTTTAGAAACTCTCTGCATGGTGGAGAATTGAGAGGGGAATAGGACAGGTCAGGACACGAGTGGGTGAGGAAGCACATGCAGCAGTCCGAGAAAGAGACTATGCTGGCTTAGGTGGGCGTTGAGGAGATGGAGGGAAATAGAAATGGTACAGATATTTAGGAAATAGAATAAACAGGACCTGTTGACTAAACAGATGGGGGATGGTGAGGGAGAGAGATGTCACTGATGGTTTCCAGGTTTGTATCATAAGCAACTTGGCAGAAAGGTGGTATCACTTTACTGAAATGAGCAATAGGAGGGGATTTTGATAGCGGAGGAAGAAAGGGGAAGATATTGAACCTTTTTTGGACATTCTCTATTTGAAATGGTATACGACACACAGGCGAGGATGACAGGTAGACATTTGGCAATATAAGTCCGGAGCTTAGAAAACAGATCTGGGGATGGAGATATAAGAATGGGAGTCACAGCATATGTTTGGTACTTGAAAGCTTGGGTATGGGTGACGTGGTCTGGAGACAAACATGGAGTGAACAGAGGTCAAGTTTCTAGCCCTGAGGAACTCTATCACTTATAAAACTAAGGGATGGTACTCTTAAGGTACTGGTTTCTCTTCAGATTGTATAAAACTAAGGGATGAAGCAGGAGTTTGAAGGGAAGATGGGCAGAGGAGGGAAGGGACAATAGTTACTCTTCTAATAGGCCTAAGGACACAGAAACAAGGATCTAGATTTATGCATAAAGGTGCTCACTATGGCATTTATAATAGTGAAAAACTAGCGTCAACCTAAAATGTCAAAAAAAAGGAAGATGTTTACATAAATTGTGACATATTTATTCTGTGGAATAAATGCAATCAAATAAGATGCTTTTAAAATTATAACATTGCGAGAGTGAAAGAGGGCATAATATTATGCATACGATGTGATCCACATTTTTTCATTTAAAAAAATTAAACAGTTGTATGCCTAGAAAAAAATGTAGCTGAATGTTAACAGTGATTGACTGTCATTGACTAAGATTGCAGGTGACTTTTTACCTTTGTATCTATTTGTATTTTTCTGTTTCTTTACAAGAATCACAAAATAAGTAGTAATATTTTTACAAAACATGGGACAAATTATGCACATTTATTTTAGTTAAAAATAATTTTTCTGAAATTTATTAAGGAATTCTATAAAAAAGTTGTTCAGGGGCTGGGCACATGGCTCATGCCTGTAATCCTAGCACTCTGAGAGGCCAAGGTGGGAGGATCGCTTGAGGTCAGGAGTTCGAGACCAGCCTGAGCAAGAGCAAGACCCCTTCTCTACTAAAAATAGAAAAATTAGCCGGGCATCATGGCACATGCCTGTAGTCCCAGCTACTCGGGAAACTGAGGCAGGAGGATTGCTTGAGCCCAGGAGTTTGAGGTTGCTGTGAGCTAGGCTGATGCCACGGCACTCTAGATCGGGCAACAGAGTGAAACTCTGTCTCGGAAAAAAAAAAAATTGTTCAGAAGAGCTAGAATTAATTTACATAAATTCTGTGATGAACCCTTTTACAAAACAAATAATTTATTGTTCCAAAAGTCATTGGCTAATTTGAAGTTTTTGAATATCAGATTTTCCTTCAAAATACAGACAGAGTCAGCACACTTCTGGAAAAAAGTTTGGGATCATAACGGACTGAAGAAGGGGCTGGCAAACATTTTCTGTAAAGGGTTAAATAGTAAATATTTTTGGCTTTGTGGATCATATGGTCTCTGTTGCATATTTTTTTTATTTTTAAACCAACCTCTTAAAAATGTGAAAACTCTTAGCTCCCCAGACATACAGATACATATATATGGCTCACTGGCCATAGTTTGCTGACCCCTTATCTAAAGGAAGAATGCACAAGAACAACGCATAACTACTTTTTCATAAAAACCTAACATAATATTGGGATTGTAGGTGAATCTTTAATTATTAGAGCACTAGAACCAGTTTGTATTTATTTTCAACAGGAAGCAGACTAAATGGAAAAGGTCTAAATGAACAATACTTTTTTTAAACTTTGTTTTTTAAAAAGTGTGTTTTCAATGGAAGTTTGAGCCTATGCAAATATATCAAGGAATGGATATTTTTAACCTGAAAAAGTAAAAGCAGAAGGGAATTTTTTTTTTTTGTAGAATGAAGAATCTTTTCATGTTTTTTCTATAATCTTAGATTTTGGGTATTATGAGGGGAGCGTTGCTGTTATATACAAAAATCTATTCAGTTGTTCATGCCACAAACCTAGAAGCCATCCTTTTCTCCCCAACCCCCTGCCCCTCCACCAAATGTAGTTAGCGCTACTAGTGCTGCAAGCAGATCCCTGTTTCTGGTTGCTATACCCATCCCTCAGCTGCAGGCAGTGTTTGGCTGGAAAGGACTCACATCTGTCCTCTGTGGTGAAATTTTGCCCCCACCTTCATCAGTCTACAACCTACCTGGCATTTTCCCCCACTCTATCCTGCTTTTCTCACTTTCTTCTGAGTTTACTCCTCAATAAACCATCCACATCCAAATGTCTGTCTCAGGCTCTGCTTCTAGGGAACATAATATAAGACACTAAGTTCCAATGATTCTACCTTCTAAATATATTTGGCTTTATGACTAGTGCATCTGCTTTGAGAAAGGGTACTAGATCGAAGTACTTATATAACTTTTTTTTTTAGAGATGGGGTCTTGCTATATTGCCCAGGCTGGTCTCAAATTCCTGGCCTCAAGCAATCCTCCTGCCTCAACCTCCCAGGTAGCTGGGATTACAGGTACAAGCCATCATGCCCAGCAATAATTTTATTCTATTCTATGAATAAACTTCAAAATTTAGTGTATGATATCAATAATTGTATGAATATCAGGAAATAGTACCAATAAAGCTATGCAGCAATGATCTGGTAAACAATAACACCCATAAGGATAAACAAAGAACTTCAAAGAGGTTTAGCTTTCAACTTACATTACTATATAGAATTACTGCCAGTATTGTTAGTACTAGTGAGTAGAAACAGCTGCATATCCAATATTATCAATTTTGCTAATTGTTACTGATTATATTTTAAAATTACACTAATAATTAATAGCCTATAAATAACCTTCTGTTATAATACCTTTCCATTTTATTATACTGTAATAGGTTCATTGGTGCTTAATATGATGTGAATATTTGCTGACTCCAAAGAATACCTTTATTAGGATATGCGTATGTGTTCAATTTATCTTTTCAATTACACCTACATTAAAACCTTCAAAATTAAGTTTGCAAAAACAGGCTATGTGCAAGCAAGGGAGCCTATATGACTTGTGACCTCCTGCTCTATTGCATTCTGGTTAACGATTCGCAGTAACCTTCAAGAATAAGCACCGAGTAAATCAAAGGGTTCTGCATGGCTCTCCGGGCAATGTTGCACACACTGCCCAGCAGCCTACAGCACGACCTAGTGCAGGGTGGGAGCTGGCATCAAGATGAACACAAATCCACTGCAATGCACGGGGAGATGATGTAGAAAAGCAAAGCATTTTCCCAATGGAAACAGTTTTTCCCAGCTCTATCTAAAATGATTCTCTCTTCGCTTTTCTTATTCTGGAAGTAGAAAATTAGCTACTTCTTACGCTTTCCCAGTGCAATGCATTTTGCTTCAAGTTATTCATAATCACTTTTTAACTTGTAAATCTATTAGGAAAAATAAAGCAGACCATTCTTTGGTTTGATAATCCCCGAACTATTTAGTGTTTGGTTAACCATCATTAGTAAATAGATTACCCAGCAACAGAGACTAAAATGCACTTTTCCCTCTTTACTTCTTGGAGAATGGGTTCAAAACAAAACAGAAACCTTTGAAATAGAGGCAAGGCCAGATTATTCCAATATTTATAATCAGTGTGTTCCCTAGGAATTTCTTTTCACTCTCGTAAAATGACTTGAGTGAGTTATAGCCACATTCCTCAACCTGAGCATTGACATAATTGCCCAAACCCCTCTCCCATGCTCAGTGGCCCAGGTAGGAGCTGGGCACAGTGCTGGAGAGTCGGGAGGGTTGGCTTGAGCTGCCGCCTGGGGCCGGGGGACAGTACCTAGGCCCAGGCAGTTAGGCCGAGTCACAAACACATGGGCACCACCTCCAGGATTTTGCCATACTATACTCCACCTCTCCTCCTACTTACATCACATTTTTCTTTAAATCAACTGTTTTTTAAATTAAATTTATTCAGAAGGGAAACTTTCTAATACTGTTATCAATTTAATATAAGTATTATTTCTAAAGTAGAAGCGATGTACCTATACTGTATTTCAACAATTTTAAGTCACATATTTAAAAATAATTTTGATATCTCTGAAATTGGGATGTGTCTTACAATCAATGGCATCTTGCAATTATAATTGGCAACATTTATGTTGTTCTTAGTGGCACATAAAATAATCATATGTATTACACATCAATGGTGTATTAGATTTAATTAAATATGGTAAATTCTATAAAAAGCAATGTCATTCCATTTTTAAAAACAAAAGTAAAAATGGCAAACAAAAATGGAATAAATCAAATTGACATAAAACGTATGGCTGAAGATTAAGTTTCTTGTTAGAAGAATGGAGCTATTTGATCAAAATAGATAGATATTCTACTTCATAGTTTTGGACAAAGATGAGGACCCACATCAATGAGACAAACCTGTCAGTTTTTATATTAACCCACATTAAAAATCTGAACTCACTTGAAGATGTGGTTGGACAGCTCAAAAGATATTTGACTGTTTTATCCGTTATAATTAAGTGTACATGTATATTCTCTGCAACTTCACAAAGTAACATTCAATATATCGCTGAATAAAACGCAGAGATGCCTGTGGCATTCGGTGTATGGGAGTCCCTCCTTGTGAGCCTGTCTGTGCTTCTAATGGGCATGGCCAAGGATTCAGTTATCAAGGGCTTGGAATATCTATGATTACTTAAGCTCTTTGCTCCTGATTTGGGAAGTCCAGGTAAGGTTGATTACCACAGCACTATCTACATTTGTCTCATCCTAAACAATATTCTTTGTGAAATCACAGGTTTTATGTGCAAAGTTTCATCACCACTCCCCAAATATACATGAATGTAAATACAAGACCATCAAAAGACATTTGTCTGAGTATCACTTAAAATTTATTGTGAACCATGCTCTGGGAAACACTCATCTGATAAAGCACCAAAGAGGAAGGACTCACAGACAGGGACAATTGAGTTCTAGCTGGAGCTAGATGCATCAGGTGGGTTTTTGGAGGCAAGTTAAAAGGCAAAGACTGGAGGTGCTTCCCAGAACCGAGAATGTTGGCTCAGACCTCTGGAGAAGGCCCTTGTTGGGAGATGCTTTCTTAAGTGTCACTTGTCCATTTTTTGGTTCATTCAGTTACTCTTTCATCCAAATACCTACTATGTACGTGCCAGGCCTTGGTTGGGTTCTGGGGAGAGAGAGTTGAAAGAGATCAAAGTGCTCAAGGCCTAGAAAGGAAACAAAGAATACCAATGGGGTTCAATACAGTTGGGTTTCAAAGTATTAGGGTAGGTGAGCATAGTCAGAGTTCTATGGAGAAGCATTGGAGGGGCATTTAACTCAAAGTGGCCAGCTTAGGCAAGCCTTCCAAAAGGATTGATGCTTGAATTGAGTCTTGAGCTATAAATGAAAGTTGCTGAAATTTCCCAAAGACTGATAGACAGAAGGACATTCCAATCTGGGTGAACAGTGTGGTCCAAATTTTGGTGATGTAACAAAACACGCTCTGCCGCTGCAAGTGGAAGAAGTTTGGTACAGTATAGCTGGAGAGAGAGTGGATATTGGAAGATATGGGGAAAGAGGCTGGAAATAGTAGGAAAGCCAGGTAGAGGTGAAGGATATTGAACTTGAATTTGAACTTGAAGTTGATAAAGAGAACTGAGGGATTTTAAGCCAAGAATGGCTGGATTATACATGATTCATGTGTTGACTAATGTTGAGGAAAAAGTAAATTAATTGTATATCCAAACATAATCTAAAGGCCTTACCCAGAGTGCTAGACAGTCAGCCTATATAGATCTGCATCATTTAAAAAATGCTTTAGGGTCTAATCAAGGGGTAGTGGGTTGCTGGAAGGGAATGAAAGTGCAGATGTGTGGCATTGGATAAGCCACACACCAGGACAAGGTAATCTCCTGCATGAGAACTAGAGTTTGGAAAGAAAGGAAAGAAGAGCAAGGGTTCAACTTTTTAACGAATGTAGAGGAATGGCTGGACCACCAATACAATGACAGGGACAGGTAGAGGATGATGGAGGAATTCCCTCTCTGCAAATCCTAAGAGAATTCAAGGGACCAATTTTATATCTATGTATCTACATTTTTTTGTCTTCTAAAAAATGACCTTTAATTATGGACACATTTCAAGCATTTATGTAATTGAATACTACATGTACCTATCACCCAACTAGCGACTATCAACCCATGACAACCTTATTTCACCTATAACCCTCCTACTCCTCTTACCCTTGCTACATTATTTTGAAGCAAGTCTCAGATATATCACTTTAAGACAATGGTTTTTATTCTTTTCAGCCCAAACCTGTGTCAGAATCATAGGATATGATGA
>RJWJ010016320.1:0-34674 GCA_004363605.1 Indri indri
GTATGCTTGGTCCAAGAATCTCAATATCACACAAGCACAGGAAACATAAAGAGAAATACACCAAGACACATCATAATCAAATAGCTTAAAGTTGGTAAGAAGGAGAAAATCTTTAATTATGCCAGGAACAAGAAAGAGAGAACAAAGAAGATAAGTATGGCAATAGACTTGTCATCAGCAACTGGATAGGTAACAAAACAGCAGAGCAATATCCTTAGAGTACACTAAGAAAGAGTCAACTTAAAATTCTATACCCGGAGAAATATCTTTCAAAAATAAAGGCAAAATAAGACATTTTTTTGAACATATGAAAGCTGAAAGAATTCATTAGTAGCAGATGTGCACTTTAAGAAATAGTCAAGGAAGTACTCTCAGAAGAAGTAAAATGACGCCTAATGGTAGTCTGCATCTATACAAAGGCAGTGCACTGGGAATGGTAACTATGTGGATAAATACGTAAGCTTTTTTCTTATTATTTAAACCTCTTTAAAACATAATTTACTACTTAAGCCAAAATAAAACAATGTGTCATAGGGATTATCTTATATATTTATCTCCATACAAGCATAAATACATACATGATTATATATAAAATGATACATATAAAATGTATGACAATACCATAAAAGCTGGAAGGAAGAAAATCATACATTGTAAATTTCTAATGCTGTACATGAAGTATTATAATATTACTTCATAGTAATGCTAGACTGGGGTAAGTTAAAGATATGCACTACCAACTCTAAAGCAACCACTAATATAACAACAAAAAGAATTATAGTTAATAAGTCAAGAAAGGAGACAAAATGGAGTCATAAAAATTATCCAATAAACCTCCAAACAGACATAAAAAGAGAACAAAGAACAGTACCAAGATGATGAGACTTACATCTAACCATATCAACAATCACCTCAACTGTGAAAGTTCTAAGCACCCTCAATTAAAAGGCAGAGATTGTTAGAGTGGATAAAAAAGGAAGATCCAACTATACGCTGTTTATAAGAAATACACTTTAAATCCAAAGATATAACTAGGTTAAAATTAAAAGGATGGAAAAAATATATATCATACTAATACTAGTCAACAGAAAGCTGAAGTGGCTGTATTAATAAACAAAAAAGTAGATTTCAGAGTAAAGAATGTTACCAGCAATGGAGAAGGTAATTTTATAATGATGAAGGCACAAATTCGTTGAGGATATAACAAGCCTACATCTTTATGCATGTAATAACAGAGCTTCAAAATACATGAAACAAAAACTTAAATATCACTACCAACTTGACTTAATTAACATTTATAGAATATTTTACCTATCAACAATACAATACATTCTTTCCAAGTGCATATGAAGCATTTGCCAAGAAAGATTATATTCTGCATCATAAAGCAAGTCTTAAGGATTCGAGTCATACAGAGAATGTTCTCACACCACACAAGCAGTTAGCGGTAGAAGTGAGCATTCAGCGAGGCCTACCTGGTACCAGAATCTCTGTTTTCCCCCTTCCCTCCCTGTTGCCTTCTGTGTGTTTGGATTTTTCCCTGACCTGTGTGGCTCTGGGCTTCTTTCCCTGCCTCAATTATAACAGCTATCTGGTAGGGAAGATTTTAAAGCTGATCCAGTTTATAAAGAAAGTAATTTGCAAAACATACTTCATTAATAGTAACACGTTACATTGGGAGATATATTTGCTCAGTCCCACTACCCACTCCTATCCCCAACTTTCAACATTAAAATTCTCACTGGAATTGTTGTGTTGTTACATGAACCTGCACCCTGGTTTCTGTGGGAGAGCACCTAATTCGGGCCAAGGGAATCAAAGAATCTTACTTCCTCCCTCCCTCTCTAGATCCCTCCCTCCTTCCTTTCTTCCTTCCTTCCTTCCCTTCTGTCTCTTTCTCTCTCCCTTTCCCCCACCTCCTTTTCTCTTCTCTTTCTTTCTTTTGTTTTGGGATCACAGTGATCAGTAGGCAACATTTCTCTTGTTCAAGAGAAATGTTCAAGAGGTATAACTCAGGAGTTGTTCAGAAAGTTCAAGAGGTATAACTCAGGAGTTTTGATAGACAAATTTCTTAATTTATGGTCAAACCTGTCCATAGTCAGAGAAATCAAACCCCCAACTGAAAAGAAGCAGAATTGGGAGGCTGAGAGAGTCCTTACAGCACACCTATGACCAACTGGTCCATGTTGCCGACACACGGCTCTAATCCTGCCCTTCCGTCTATTCCGTGAGACATTTTGCTCCCATTCTGCTTAAGCTTGTGGAATTTTTTGTTTTTAAATTACTTGCAAACAAATGGACATAAAGGAGTGTATTGTGACTGTCCAGTTGGGAACCACTGTCTTAAAGAGAAGGATATTTCTCTAGTTGGAAAGGCTCAGATTAGAGAAAAAGAACACAGAATTACACTGCTAATCAGGAAGCTTAATAATAACTCTTTAAGCATAATACTCTGTTGTATGATGAGGAATCACCTCCAAGACAAATATCAAGTGGAAATGACATTATTTTAGCTTAAAAATACATCATTTCAAGAAGACATAAGAGCTACTATAAATTTGAATTAAGGTATTCATTTATTAGATAATTTTGACTTGGTTACCACTTGATTCTAGAGAGGAAGCTTTTTGTTTCCCCCAGCAAGTCTTGTCTCTGATTTAAATGGAAATTAAAAAGGCCCTATGTGGAAGTTTTGAAACAATGTAAAGTTCAATCTGTTAGGCCTCAATGTAAACCATAAGACTCCATTAATAAGAACAAAAGGAGCTTCAAGGAAACAGCTATTGTTTCTTTTGAATCAGCCCTTTTATTGGTTTCAGCAAGGCCATGACATCATGTAAAAACCCTAAGAGAACAATAACAAAAACTGGGTTTCTGCAGTATTGCATATGAGGCTTCCATATTTCCTTCTGCTTTTCATTTTTATTTTCTTGGATTTAGAATTCTAACTTTGGACTCTTCACTGAGGCAACCACAGGGACTACCACCCCCTGGTAATTGTGCTTTGGTTCCAAGACTGTCCAGCCCAAAGTTACCAGAATATCACTCAGTAAGCCCTCAGACTTTTGTGATCCAAGGACAGGGATTCAATAACCAAAAGGGGTACTTTTCAACTTAAATCTATGTATACTCACCAAGTGCCTACCATGTCCTAGGCATGGTGATTGGTGCTGGGGACGCAATAATGAATTAAGACATTGTCCCTGCCCTCACAAGAAAAGTAGGATGCTCATGGCTCATCAGTGAAATCACAGGCTGGTTCATAGTTAGCACTACTCACCCCTGAGTAGGCCATCCCCACGCCCCTGCAATATAATCAATGCATTGGATGTATTGGTTGGATTTCTAAGTCTGCTATAGGCCTTAGTAAATAAGATTCTGATTTTCAAACAAAATGTAGTAATAATGATGGTTCCTCAAGGGAAGATTAGGTAAGTAGTAACAAGGAAGCATACTACTATTCTTCAGTGTCAAGCACACTACAATTTTCTTTTCTTATACTGTACAGCTATAGAGAAATAATGTATAGAAAATACCTAGCTCAGAGATTGGCACAGAGATGCACTATCATTATTGTTAAACCTTATAATAATTCTGCAAGAAAGGTACTTATTATTTCCATTTAATAGAGGAAGAAGCGAGGAGTCAAAGAGGCAAAGTGACTTATGTAAGTCTCACAGATAAAGCATGCAAGAGCAGGGTACCGACTCAGGGATGTCTAGCTCTAAAGCTCTTGCTCTTTTCACTCCAATGCAGTTGGAGCGGAAAATAGTACAGAAGCTAATTTGCATGATCTTTCAATTGAGAGTTTCATTTTAGCAAAGGTGCACCAATTAAATAAGGATGAAATTCTCCATTCTGTTCAACTACCATTTGTTGAGTCTCTATTTACATAAGACAAGAAATATCCTTTGAATGCTAAATATTCAAAGGGGAAAAAGTCAGAAGTTGCCTCTTTATCCTTCACCCATGTCAGACTGAGCAGATCTCCTCCAAACAGGACTACCCTCCCTGCACTGCCCCTCATACATACTCACACTCACTCATGCACATATTGTCAAAATCCTGTGTTCAGATAAGGCAAGTTTGAGCAGTGCCATTCACTGTACTTTCAGTCGAGTCCACTATTAAGGGCAGTGTGGCATGGTGGGGAATAACGCCAGCTATGATTCGGAGAAATGAATTCTAGACCCACCTCTGCCTCTTACTCTCTGGGGACTGGCATTACTTCCTCAACCTTTCTGACCCTCAGTTTCTTTATCCATAAAATGGAAGGTTTGGAGTAGTTTATCCCTAAGGTAACTTGTAGCTTCAAAATGTCATGACTCCCTTTTTGCATTAAAAATAATCTTAAGTGAATCAACTAATATGATTTTACTGGAGGAATTTCAAAGACAAGTCTTATTCTTCTGTGGACAGTAAGTTTCTTGAGAACAAGAACTTTGACTATCCCCTTGCAGCACCGAGCAAAATACCTATCATTTAATTGGTGTTCAATTGGTATGTTTCATGAATAAAGTAATGAAAGAACACTTTATATACACAAGAAAGATAGACGAGATTTCAAATGCAAAATTCAACAGAAATGTGTCTGTAGTGTCTCAGATGTTTTAATACATCTATTTCTTAATCTAGTCCAAGAATAAAAGAATTCTGGCTAGCTGGTCAGTTTCCATCGAACCATGAAAAAACATCTGTATTTTTTTTTTTTCTGTAATTAACTCAGTGTCAGTAAGTGTTTTCAATGAAAAGTCAGGCTTGTTTTTCTGATTCATATTAAATTCCTAGAACACTCGTGAAGGACAACATCAGGGCACTTGTATGTGCTTCTGAGAAACACAAAACACAAAACAAATCAGGTCTCTGCTCCTTATCACAAACTCTGTCCTCTGAGTCACTTGTCAAAGTATCAGAATCACAATGAATAAGCAAGGGTCTATGAGGGAAGAGACTATCTTACTCATTTTTTATGCCTAGCTCCTAACACAGTATAGTGCTTAAAAAAATTTGTTGTGTCAATGAATCTATGAAAGGATATCTAATTATAAAATTGAGCTTACATTGCTTCTAGAATAAATATGTTTTATGATATGTACATGTTACATAGTAAAGGGGCTGATAGCCAGGTTCTGTATAACAACACTGCTAGCACAAGGGAGGGATCACTCTAAACCTAACGAATTCAAACAGAAGAATCTAAACTGTAAACGAATCACTTAAGGCCCAGTAGTAATTCTGAGAATACAGTTACTGAAGTTGGCCAGAGATCAGGTTATATACTGGAAGATTACTTGGTGAAGAGGAGTCATTGAACTGGAATAATGTTCTCAGTGAAATGACGATTGCATGATGAATAATAGAGTATCATACAAAATACTTAAATCTTGGTTGCAAATGGCAGCAAAAGTTAGAGATAATAAAGCTCTAAAGATAGAAGACTTTTGAGGAATATGGTACATGCAAATGAAATTGCAGGATGGGGCAGTCCTTAATCTGAACCATTCCAGAGAATGTGTCCTCTCTTGGACTAACCACTGACGGAAAGTGGAAGGTTTGAGAATGGAGGTATGGAGGGCAGGTTACAGTGTCAAAATCAGTAATTCTGACAAGCATTAAGTGAAAGTCATTCATTCCTTTATTCAGTCAACTCTATATAGATGCTGTGCACAGAACTGGGCATTATAAAAAAGGAAATGAGAATAAGATATGATTCTTGACTTCAAATAGTTTATAGTAAAATGGTTCCTCCACTTTTTAGGACTGAAATAATAAGCACATTGTGCAATTGCTCCCAGGTTTCACATTTTTCACTTGTAAAGTCAAGGTAACATTCTTCGATCTACCTACCTCAGCAGAGTTTGGAGATAAAATGGTAACATTATTGTGAAGGTGCTTTATAACCATAAAATATTATATGGAAATAATAGTATTTTTCTTTACTACCACTGTGATAACAATAGTAGCAATAAAGAATTAAGAATTTAAAATGATAATATAAATGTTAAAATAAGTTTTAAAAATAGTTATTAAGAAGGGTTTCTTAACAGGATGGAGACCTTGAGTTTAAATAATAACCAATGACCGAGGCCAGGGGATGTACCATCACAGCAACCCATAATCCTGTCTGCTACTTTGACCTGTTTACAAAAAGATAGCTTTTTTAGCTCAAGTCTATAGTTGCCCCTAGATGCAGCCACATACTTGAACTTTTTGTGATATTTCTCTCTCTACATCTCAGCTGGTTGGTTATTTGGCTATCACCCTATAGCGCAGTATGAAATAGCTTCTATTTGTTTATTGCCTGTTTCATTTATCGATAATCTCTTGTGACATGGAGTTAGGACTAAAATTCAAAGAAGTATAAATTGGATTGAAATAAAAAACAACACATGAACATTTGGATATTTTTCTGATTGAAAACATTACTTGGACTGCATTTTTCCTCCGAATTTTGCAAATGAAAATGGTGACACTCCCTTTCCCTAAAGAGAATTTCTAAGCATTTATTACGAGCCATGTTTTAAAAATTCTAAAGGCTTTGTATACTGCTCTCGAATGAAACTAGAAGAAAGTCAACATTCAAAGCATAAAAATTCAAGAGAATAAGCTAGCTTATGACCATAGTATTGTTATGTACCATGAAGATAGGGCTCCGGAAACCTGGAAATGCCCAAGGAAAAAAGAAAAGAGAAAGATGAAATGAGAAAATATCAAAAGGTAAAGAGAGAAATGGGAATAAATTAAGGCCAACCTTCCCTTAGTGAAACCTTTCTGGGCTCTTTGAGAAATAAGACTTTGAGAGTGGGCATGACATTCAGCCGAAGGCAGCCTGCAAGTGCTCAGCTTTAGGAAGAGAAGCAGATAAAAACAGGTGCTCCAGGACAGCTGGAGAGCCTGGTGGATGCAAGCCCTCCGGCATCAGTCAGGAGCAGGACATTGGCATTGCCTGGGCCAGGAACACAGTGGGGTCAGGAGTCAAAAAAAGGGCTTTGCCAGCCTCTTGAAATTTGTGTTGATTAAACTTAGGTTTCATTCTGTGCCCATTGTGCCTGCCAACTCAGGGAGAATCTCTTCATGTTCTACTAAAAACAGAAGTTATTTAACATTTTCTTCCTGCTGCAGTACAGATAGACCTGGGATGGACTCTTGGTTTTCCCACTTAGCAGCCAGGTTACTGGAATAAATTACTTTGCTTCTCTCTTCCTCAGGTTTTGCTTCTCTCGTGAAGATGACCCACGTCATGGAATTTCCTAGCTGTGAAAACTTGGGCAAGTTGCTTTTTAATTTCTCCATGCCTCAGTTTCCTCATTTGAAAAATGTAAATAAAAATAGTATCTGCCCTGTAAAGCGGTAGTCCCGATTAAGTAGTTGCTGCAAGTAAAGCACTTAGAACAGTATGTGGCACTCAATAAATATTGGTTATTAATTTTGAGTTCTAACCATGTACCTTGAGGATATAGGTGAAAAGAGGAAGTTAATAATAGTTTACTTTACATAATACGATCTCTGTAACATGCCAAATATATACAAATATATAGTAGCTATTCTAAATGCAGTTTCTATTATTATTATGCCTTAGATTTTTTTCTTTTTTTTTCTTTTCTTTTTTTTTAGAGACAAGGTCTTGCTCTGTCACCCAGGTTAGAGTGCAGTGACATAATCACAACTCACTGTAACCTCCAACTCCTGGGCAAAACCAATCTTCCTGCCTCAGCCTCACAAGTAGCTAAGACAACAGGTGCAGGTCACCATGCCCAGCTAATTTTTGTTTTGTTTTGTTTTGTTTTTAGAGATGAGGGTCTCACCATGTTGCCCACACTTGTCTTAAACTCCTGGCATCAAGTGATCCTCCTGCCTTGTTCTCCCAAAGTGCTGGGATTACAGGCGTGAGCCACTGCACCCAGGCTGCTTTCAAGTTTTTTTTAATCTGCTGCTTATAGGTTTTTTTTTTTTTAATTCTCTCAACGTTTGGCTGTAGGAAGCCACTTTGACTCTAATAGTCTTCCATTCTCTACATTAAATTTGCTACTTTTAATAGTCGATAGTCAATTAGAATTAATAATAGTCAATAGAAACAATCCATAATAATCAGGTAGAATCCAATACTGGCAAATATGAAGTTGATATTTGTAAAAGCACCAACATAAAATTGCCTAGCTAATAAGGATAAAAAATAAAAATTCCCTAGGTCATAATGTCCCCATCGCTTGGAAAAGAAACAATAAAATAATGCTGTCATTTGACAGGAAAATGACATATAGTATTCAGTAAGTCCTTAGTAAGACTACTTTAAAAATGGATTATACATATTACAAACCAAAAGTAAACCTAAATAAGCATAACAGCAATTGAAGGATTAAAAAGGGAAATAAAAAATATAAGACCTTTGATTTGTTTAGCCTGGATAGAAATATTACAAAAGAGACATTATGTCTTGCCAAATATCCATGTGTTCCCTCTATTTCCTGGGCCCATTGAGGTTAGGCAAGACCTTGTGGCTTGTGTCAGTCAATGATCTATGAGTGAACATGTCAGTATGCAGCCCTTTCTCTTCTGCCTTGGCTTTCAAGGAACTTATTCCCAACGGTGCAGCTACAAGACTGTGGCACCTCCAGCATCCTGGATGCTGAGTGACTATGTGGAGCAGAGCCCTGCCTGAAGCCCTAATTGATGTGTAGTGTGGATAAGAAATAAGCTTTTGTGTGTTAAGCCAATTTAAGGATTGTTTATTACTGTATCATAGTCTATCTTAGCCTAGTTAGTACAGTCTTGAGTAGTTTTATACAGCACTGTATAATTTACATTGATATTTCATAGGTATAATCTTGCTTAAGGCAACAACATGCTTAAGGAACATTCAGTGTGTTCAAAAAGTATAAAATTAGAGGGGTTTTTTTTGTCTTAGATTGAAGTAGTCAAGTTTTATGTTAGATCAACAGTCCCCAACCTTTTTGGTACCAGGGACCGTTTTCATGGAAGACAATTTTTCCACGGACCAGGGAGGGGTGGAGGATGGTTTCAGGGTGATTCAAGCACATTACATTTATTGTGTACTTTATTCCCATTATTATTACATTGTAATATATAATGAAATAATTATACAACTCACCATAGGTTGGGAACCCCTGTGTTAGATACAGGAAAAACTCTCTAAGAATAGGGGTCATTGAAGAGAAACCAAGTGTAAAGAGGACTTAGAGGAGGAATTAGGAACTGGATGGAAAGAAGTGTTAGACTAGAAGAGGTGGCTTCAGGTTGCTTCTAACTCTTGAGCTGCTACCTTGGGGGCTGTGGGATGTCCATTCCAGGGAGAGTTGCAATACACGGTCTTGGCACATTTGTATGTAGGTTTACATGCTACATGTAAGCATGTAGGCTTACATCGTGATTTTTCATGACTTGTTCCTACTTTAAAGATGAGCCAGATTTCAGGGAAGAAATAAGATGGGCTCCATACTGCTGAGCTGAATTTGAACTAAAAGGTAGATCTGCCACTTCTGAACCACAATTACTGAAATTCATAATGCCTTCATGTAGTGATAATAATAATTTCCTCAGTTTTTCACATTATACAGGTATTTAGCTGTATATTTTTATTGACTTACACAGGAAAGTATTCATTATGACTATAGAAGTTTTCATGTAAATGACTTAATATATTTAATTGTCTCTGAGGAAGGAACTTTAGAAGCAATAAATCTAACTATTTATGGATACAATCACTTCTCTCTAGGCCTTTGGATTTCTCAAATGTAGGAGTGGGGTAGCAATGTTGGGTAAGTTTCCTCCTGGCTCTGGTGTGTTAAAAGAAGTAAAGCATTGCTGCACTTGGTTTTCAACCATAAATGATGGCACTAAGTGGTTTTGTACTAGACAACGTATTGAGTGTTTTATGTGCCTTTTCTCTTACAATTCTCAAAATTCTATTGTGTAATTACTATTATCATTCACATTTTCCAAATGAGGAAACTGAGGACAATCATTGATAACCTACTATGTTCCAAGCACTAACTGAGATAAACAGGGCACCCTCCTCATTTTTCTTATCATTAAGAATCCATCTAAGGATCCAAATTAATGGCTTAATGGGTAAAACATTCATTGTAATTAACGTTTCTGCACAAATGGCTCTGTGACTACAGTTAAATTGAACTCTTTGGTCTGATTTGCTGTGGTTCTTCTCCACAATCAAATTACTTTGCAGGGAACCAGAAATTTTATCACCGATGTGGTCTCAGAATGATCTTCAGCAAACTGAATTACTCACATTTTTTCAGACTTTGCCTGCCTTTTTCAGACACGATCT
Source organism: Indri indri (assembly GCA_004363605.1). NCBI lineage: Eukaryota > Metazoa > Chordata > Mammalia > Primates > Indriidae > Indri > Indri indri. Next base: position 10,307 of record RJWJ010016320.1, read on the forward strand.
AACCGAAATGCAAGTTCATTTTAACACATAAAATATCATGAACATGTTATAGAAGAACCTGATGAACAAGAAGAATGGATGGCAGGAATTTCAGAAACAAACAAAAGTCTGCCATTATTAATTTGATGGTCCTTAATCTCATAACTGTACCCCTGATTAGGTAGACTTGCTATTACAATAGGCACATTATAAGACAATATATCAAAATGTTATTCAGGTGGAGCAAAATTTGTAGATACTAAGATAGGAATTTTATGAAACCTTTAAAATTCATTTGCTCCTTTGTTTTGCATGCTGGCAAGAACATGATCTGAACACAACAGTCTCATAGCACAATAGTTCTTATGTTAACCCTAAAATTAGCTTAAACTGTATAACAAAGTGAAATAAAATATGCACAATAGTAACAAGATTTAAGGAAAGTGTGACGATGACTAATTAGTCACCACATCAAATCACCAAAGTTGGCTTTGATGATCTGATATGAATGGATGATGTCCCTTCCTCCATCCCTCCCTTAAAATCAACATAATAAAAAAGAATTTTTCTCCCATAACACCAGCTTCTTCTCCTGTATCCCCTTCCCCTGATAACGACATAACCGTTTATCTAGTTGCCTAAGCCAGAAACCTCAGGCTCATCATTGACTCTGCCCTTTCCTTCAAATCCAATATGCCACTATTATTGAATTTAATTTAAAATATTGCTTCAATCCTCTTCATTCATCACCATTGCCTTTGCCTTAATCCAGGTCCTTCTTAATTCCTGCCTATGTTTATGTAATAGTCCCCAATTGGTTTACCAACCTCTGATCTCAGCCACCTATAATTCATCCTTCCTATTGCCATTAGGATATGTTCTAAATCACCAGTATGATTACATCTCTCCTCTGCTCAAACTCCTTACTACTGAGAGCGAGACCCAAATAATTTTACGTGACATTCAAGATCTATCCCACTTGAACCCAATCTATCTTTTTAAAAAATATTCCATCTTTGATTTCCATGTTCACACTAAGTTCATGGTTCCCAAATATGACATTTACCTGCCCAACTCCACATTCTTTTTTTTTTTATTTCAGCATATTATGGGGGTATTAATGTTGAGGTTACATATATTACCTTTGCCCAACGCAAGTCAGAGCTTGAAGCGTGTCCATCCCCTAGACTGTGCGCACCGCACCCATTAGGTGTGTATATACCCCCCTCTCATCCTCCCCCGTCCCACGTGCCTGACACCTGATGAATGTTACTACTAAATGTGCAGTTAAGTGTTGATCATTCTTGTTTATGTTCCTCCTGCTGACCTTTTTTCCTTTTCTACCTGTTCTTGTTGTTCTCCCAAGTCTATTTCCAATATTTCTTCTTCTGAGAATACATCCTGAGAATGGACCTCATCTAAAATTAATTGCTCTTCTCTCTGAGCTCCCATATCTCTTAAGTTTATACCTTAGATCTCTCACCGTAATCAGATTTTTATTGAAGCTCATTATGAATACACGTTTTCTCCACTGAGCTAGTAAGGCAATTCTGTGATGATGGAAAGAGACCTGAGTTTGAGGAGTCAGAATACCTGGGATTAGTCACATTTCATTTACTTCCAAGACTCAACAGTCAAATCTATAAAATGGGGATGGACAAATACCTACTTCAAAAGATAACATAAAGATTGAATTAGAGAACATCAACGAGAGCATAATATGTCACATGTTAGATAGAAGGATCATGAGCTCTCTGAGAGTGGGAAATATACCTAATTCACCTCTGTGAATCCACCCCACCGGCACATGGTATATGCTCAATGAATGCTTGCTCAAAAAAATAAAAAGAATAAGATAAAAATTTCTTCTTCTGTCTAGGAGACTTACGGAATAAAAATAAACTCTGCACTTGCACAGAATATTTGACCTTTCAACATACTGACATTTCTTGTGCTTATCTTTACAACATCCTTAAGAAGGCAAATATCATTTTCCTTTTGCATCCGAAGAGACTGAGGCACAGAACAATTAAATGGCTTGTCTAGGCTCACAAAGTTAGGCAAGAGCTTGAAAGAGACTAGAGGCATGGTCTGACGCTCCTTATTTGAGTCTACTCCTTATTCGAGTCTAGAGTACTAGATTGCTTGGATGATTTGATATTTGCTCCAGGGTAGGAATTAATTTACATCTCAAAATCATTTCAGAGGATATGTGTTTTGCATAGGCAAGATGGCACACATTTAATTGTGCATTTCTGAGAAGGGGAAAAAAATGAGATCAACTGTTATTGTGATAATTTTCTCAGCTCCACACATGTGCTGTCTTTGGCTGTTCTTTCAGAGAAGTTATCATCTTTTACTCACTCCTGACAAAAATATCTCAGCGACTCCTGAGCACCACCTTAATGTGAAAGACGGGACGGCAAACTCCAAGTGCATATTTGAGGTTTTTATGATATTTAATAGCTTCTCATTTCATTCAGAACATGGCCACTTGTTGGATACGATCAGGCCAGTGACAGTGTAGCAGACGGAGCCTGGGCTTTGAAGTCACAATGTTTCTAACACTTCTAGCTGTGTGACATTTACTTTCTCTGTCTGAGCTTTAGATTGCTCATTTGCATTTGGATTCAGTGCTACTTTCCCAACACGGTTATTCTGAGGCTTAAATTAGGTACCGCATACCTACAGAGACCTTTAAATATTAGCTACTCAGTAAATTTTAGATCCTTACATACATTAAACCTCATTTATTAGGATCATTGGGAGTCATGTAGTAAATGTAAATGAATTATTCAGAAAGAACTTCTAAAATAGATGATATATGTCACTGCTTTAGCAAACAAGGTACACCAAACATAATTTAAATTCCTCTGAAATCTCATGACTATCATTCTACATCGCATTTATGGCACTGCATCGTGCAGTGATGTCTTCAAGGCTACTGAGGTGTATAAAGCTGTCTGCTCCTGCCCTAAATCTGCCACAGATTTAAATCCTGCTGTGTTACCTCCTTCAGTTGGCTTGGGTCTGCCCCATAGTCTCCAGCTACACTGTTTGGGCCTTAGCTTAAGGCATCATGGTCTCTTGCTTGGATTGCTGCAGCAGCCTAACGGCTTTCCCTATTTTCAGTCTCATCATCCCCAAGTCCCGCCTTTGCATTTAGCAAGAGTAATTTTTCTAAAAACAAATCTAACCACTTTAAATGTTTGCTTAAAAAAATAAAAAATTCCTTCAATGGCTCTGCCTGGACTATAGCCTAAAGTTCAAATTCAACATAGTATGCACGTAAATAATTTTGTGAGCTGTCATCACCTCTCCAGCTTCCCCTCCTCTCATGCCTCACTCCCTACAACCTGGGCTCAGCCATGCTGAACTGGGTCTTGTATGGCAGACTCCTAAGGGCACCAGGATATTTCACACTTTCTTGCCTTTGCTCATGTTGCTCCTTGTGATTGGAAAACAAATGCTTCCCTCCTTATCCCTGGTTTTCTGATAAACACTCCCCAATCTTTCAAAAGATACCTAAAGCAGCTCGGGTTTTAGAAAACGCATCAGGAAGGAAGATGAGGATCAAGCACAACTTTTGCAAAGCAGCCAAGAGATTATTAATACACTACAGTGGGAAATAAATCACGGCAGAGGAAATGAATGAACCGTACGTTTCTAGATTTCAAATGTCATTTCTAGAAATGAATGAGTTTCTGCTTTCTGAGTTCAATTAATTTTCTTATAAACTCTCCCTAGCATTTTTCATTGCAACCAATTATTTAACATGTTCTAGTGTGAAATTGGGTCATTACAAGAAACAATTGATTTGACCTGTGCTTTGACACAACAGTTTGCAAAATGCATGTGCCTTCATCCTTCATACTGATTAATCTTTCTGGGCCATTATTTTCCAGTAAAGTCTAGCATCATGCTGGCAGTGGACAGTGCACTAATATGAAAATATGAACTCCTTGTTCTTGTGGAAAGTTACGAAAAGGAAAGGGTCGATGGAAGTCCGATAAGGACATCATTTATCCTAAGACTTTTACTAACAATCTATTTTCTACCTGCAGGGGAAAATGTTAAATCGAGAGAGTTGGGCAGAATGGAGAGGCAGTCTGGGCCTGGCAGACCGAATCTGAATTTCAGGGCAGCCACCTGGCCACTTTTCAGCCTTAGGATGGACTGGGCGAATTCCTTAACTGTTCGGATTCACAGTGCACCTTTCTGCAAATTTGAGCACATTATTACCTGCCTCACAGTACTATAGTGCGGTGAGGCATAGCAAAAGTGAAGAGAGTGTCTGATATACAGTAAGTCTCAGTGAATGGTGGCAATGATGCAATATTGCTGACCAGGTCACAAAATTATTTTGCCACTTTTTTGTTCCAATTTTATTTAATAATTTAATCTCATCTATTTACAGAAAAAAATGGAGGCAACATGATCACATTTTAAAGAGCATTCTTAGTATTTCCTTGATGCTTCGATTTTCTATAATCATACACTCAATCTAGGCCCATACTTTGTTGGTTTTTTTTAGGATTAAAAAACCAGTGACAGTGTATGTAGTGTGTGTGTGTGCATATGTATATATATGTCTGAATGTGTGTGTGTGATAGAGGCCAGGAGAAATATATGTGTGTGTGTGTGTGTGTGTGTGTGTGTGTGTGTGTGTATAGAGAGAGAGAGAGGAAGAGAGATTAAGAAATCTCTTAAGACAGTCATTCAAGAAATTATATAAAATCTCTCTGTATAATTCAAACAAAAATAAAATCAGTATTGTACACATATCACTAAGGCAAACAAAGAATATTAACAGTAACTTAGAATTCCTCAGGATCCCACTTTTGATATCATTTCCCTCTTAACTTCTCTCCTTCCATAGGTAACTCTCCAAATTAGGGCAAATTGTATCCTAATTATCTTTATAGTATTATCACATATATATGTATTCCTAAATAATATTTGGAATAGGTATATGGAATCATGCTGTATATATTTTCCTATGACTTCCTTCTTGGAGTCCATGTTATGTATTCTGGTTTATACATGGTGATGTATGAAGTAGTTGTTCATTCATTCTCACTGTTGTATTCATTACAACATAATTTATATATCCATCCTATATTAGGTTATCTTTAGATTTTATTAACAGTTATTAGTATAAGTATTTTTATACATGTCTCCTATGTATATATACAAAAGTTTCCCTAAGGTACAAACCTAAAAAATGAGTTGCTTGTTAATATTCTCAACTTTACTAAATAATGTTAGACTGTTTTCCAAAGTAGTTGTTCCAGTTGACACAGTAAATGAGGGTTCTAGCAGTTCTGTATCTTCTCTAACACTTGAAATTGACTGGACTTCATAATTTTTGTTAATTTGGAGAATGTAAAAATGGTGTCTTATTGCAGTTTAATTTGTTATTCTTTGATTACTAAAGATTTTAAGCTTGTTTTCATATGTGAATAAGTGATTTGTGTTTTCTCCTCTTTTTTAAAAGTCATTGCCCATTTTCCCATAGGACCGTTTGAGTCTTTCTGATTGCTTTACAGTTCTGCATACACAGTACTCTAGTGATTTTTTTAATCAGCTATACATGTTGCAAATATCTGTTCCCTTCTATTTTCAATTCATATCACATTTCACCTCAGAAAATTCAGATATAAGATCCAAAGGTTTTCATTTCTCTAAACTGCTGGTATGAGGAGATAAAAATATAGACAGATTTCAAAATAAATAATTCATTGCTGTGGTTTAGCAGAAATATATTCATGAATATTTTTGCTCATGATATTTTTTGCAGAAGGTGCTCAAAAAGCGAATTAAACCAAACTAAACTAAAACAAAGACAGCTCTGTGATGATGAATGCTTTTATGCCAAAACTCCAAATAAACTAAAAAATTTATCTTCTGCAGTTTACTATATTCAAAATGACAATGCTTCAAACCGTTTTTTCTCATAAGACATTTCACCTATTTCAAGTATGTTTATCATCTAGCCAGCACAAGCAAATGTTACCAAGTATACCACTGAATTTCAAGTGTGGTCTTGGAGTAACACTACTGAGAGTAATTTTTCCTTTAATACAATTCTTTTGGAGTCATATTTTTGGCTAACTCATTTTTGGATTTTTGAGGAACTGAATAAACATCCTCACCTACTTTCCTCCTAAGCAAGTGTTCCTGGGAACTGAAGAATACACTCTATCAAAAATTTGGGGATTTTTAGGGTAGTGAAACTATACCGTGATACTATAATGACGAATACATGTTATTATACATTTGTCTAAACCCATAGATTGTACAACACCAAGACAGAATCCTAGTGTAAACTATGGAGTTGGGTGTTAATGATATGTCAATGTAGGTTCATAAACTGTAATGCATGTACCACTCCAGTGAGGGATTTTGATAATGGAGGATGCTATTCATGCGGGGGGGCAGGAGGTATATGGACATCTCTGTAACTTCCTCTCACTTTTGCTGTGAACCTAAAACTGCTCTAAAAAAATAAAATCTACAGGAAAATGAAGACTGATTTCAAAACATTTATAAAATTCAAGGGATGTTAAATGAAATTTATGGGAACCCATGGTTTTGGACTAAGCTCATGCAACAGACCAGAACAAATAAGAATGGAGTCATTCATGCTAGCTGCCACATAACCAAATTTTGAAATCAGCCAGTTTTTAAAAAAAATTAGGAGATTCACAGGAGCCGGTATGATAAGGAACAACAGCAACAGCAAGGGCTCTTTCTAAGTGCCAGGCAATATTCTAAAGAGCTTTATCAGAATAAACTCAGTTAATCCTCACAAGAACCCTATGGGATAAGAACTGTTTTCATACTTCTTTTAAATACAAAGTGAGACTCAGAGTTTAAAAACTTGTTCAAGGTCACATAGCCCATTAAAGGTGGAGCTGCTCTAGGTGTTAGGAGATTTCACTTGACTGCTCCCTGTTGTTCTTACCCCCTAGATTACCACTCAGTTCTAAGGGAGTGCAAAAGCTGGGTTAGTGAATAGATCACAGAACAACATACCCGAGAGTACTTCCAGAGAACTATATGAGGGCAGGTAGTGAGTTTAATAGCACAATTTAAAGTTCAGGGTTCCACTATTGTCCATAAATGTGAGACCTTCATGCTTCTTGCATTTCATGGCAGTCAGCATTTCTCTGCTATCAAGCCATAAAAGGTAGCAATAAAAACACTCATAACTCTGTAATGCAGAGCATTTACCACCCTAGACTGTCATTGTGATTTACTGATCTGTGACTCTGAGATCCTAGGAGAAGGGGGCGCATATTTGTTGAGTGACTGTACTATGCTAGGTATTATGCTGCCCTTTAGACACATTCCACAGTCATTGACTCTGTGCTGTTTAGCTCCCTTTCAAGAAAGAGAGCTGCTGCCACTTGAAAACATGAGTTATCTTCATGTACTTAATGATTTATGCAAACTTGAGATGCACAGAAAATTTAAGCTCTTAAGAACCAGAGGTTATATAGTTGGTAGTCAGCATATACTACTCTATATACTAATACATATATATATATGTATATACTATAGCCATAGTCAGTAGAGAAATTTAAAAACACAATAATGAACAGAAAAAAAATAGCCAATCCACATCCATGTATCTAAATCAGTAAGCATTTATTTTGTTTTGGCAAGAGTAGAGAAGCCTTAGATGGGTGCAGCCGGAAACTAAAACATAATCTTATCAAAGTGAAAGATGGATCGGAGGTACTGAAAGCCTTTAACATCTCCACTAGCATTTTTCATCATCTTTGAAATCAAATAAACTAATATTGCTGCCCTTTAGGAATGTCAGCTCATCACAATTGTCAGTGTCTCCATGGAGTTTACCTCCATTTTAAGAAACAGAGTTACTGCTGCTTGAAAACTTAGATGTTAATGTTTAAATCTCATACTCTCAATATTCACAGAAGGACCATCTCAGTTAAAGTATTCATGAAACACTGTCATGGGCTCGATGATGGGGACTGCTAATTGTCCCCCAATATCCATTTTTCCTCTTTTCTCTTTTAGTCCTGGGACATCTCCCATCCACCCACCACAGAGTCTGAGGAATGCACATGGCCACTCATTACATTTCCAACAACTGCTCTTACAAAACTGTTTAGCATATTATAAGTATTTGCTTATAATCTTGTAATTTCACTCTTGGATATAAACCCAAAAGAAATGAGTGTATATTTTTTTCAAAAAGATTTGTACAGGAATGTTTACTGCAGTTTTATTCATAATGGCCCACAACTGGAAATAATCCCAATGTCCTTCAACAGAAGAATGGATTAACAAATTGTGTTATACTTATATAATAGAATAATACATAAGACAATAAAAAGTAACAGACTATTAAAATACAAAACAATATGGACGGCTTTTAAAAATATTATGTTGAACCAAAGAAGCCAGACATAAAAGAACAAACACTACAAGTTAAATTTACATGAAGTTCAAGAATAGGCCAAATTATCTATGTTGTAAAATTCAGAATAGTGGTTATCTCTCATGCTAGAGTGTATGGCCTAGGGTTGACTAAAATGAGGCAAGAGGAAACCTTATGCATTGTTGAAAAGTTCTGTATTTTGAGCTGGGTGGTGGCTACACAGATGCATGATTCTACGAAAATCCGTTTATGTATGCGTTTCATTGTATATACAGATGCTTCTTGATTTATCATGGAGTTATATCCAGATATGCCCATTGTAAGTTGAAAATATCATAACTTATCTTATAAATACATTTAATGTACTTAACCTACTGAACATCATAGCTGAGCTTAGCCTATCTTAAATGTGCTTAGAACACTTATATTAGCCTACCATTGGGCAAAATCACCTAACACAATATAATTATAATATAATATGTATAATTATAATACAGATTGAGTATCCCTTGCTCAAAATGCTTGGGACCAGAAATGTTTTGGATTTAAAATTTTTTTTCAGATTTTGGAATATACTTACTGGTTGAGCACCCCAAATCCAAAAATCTGAAATCTGAAATGCTCCAATGAGCATGTTATTTCGACACCCAAAAAGTTTTGGATTTTGGAGCATTTCAGATTTTGGATTTTCAGATTTGGGATGCTCATCCTGTAAAGTGTTGGGATATTTCATGTAATTGATTAAATACTGTACTGAAAGTAAAAAACAGAATGGTTGTATGAGTACTTAAAGTACAGTTTCTATTGAATGCGTATTGCTTTCATACCATCCTAAAGTCAAAAAATCCTAAGTTGAACCACCGTAAGTTGGGGACCGTGTGTAATTATACTTCAGATAAATAAATCAGGACACACACACACACACACACACATACCACACACAAACACACAGAGGGGGTGTGGGGGAGAGATTGAGAGAGACAGAGCCCGAGAGACAGAGAGAGAGAGAGGTCCTTCATACATGCAGCTGGTTCTAACACAAGAGCCAAAGGCAGAATTAGTTAAGCTATTTGTTGAGGCAGACTAATAGATAAAGTATTTTCCTTGTATTTATAGCTCTATTATTATAATTTAAAATCCAACAAACCATGGTGAAGTTATGTTACACAATCAAGGGTCCCCAATTAGTTTCCTTAACACAACGGGCTGTTCACAGAATTGCAGACAGGAATTAGGCACACATTCCCATTTTGAACCCTCTGATGAGAACCTTCCTTCCTGCCAACAAAGTGATAGCAAGCAGCCAGCACATGCAAACAGAAGCCCCTTTTTAAAGTAAAATATTAGGTTGAACCATATGAAACCTTGACAATTTCTTATGGCTCATTGTAATATTTACATCAAATCATAGAATGAATTAAATCAGAGATGAAAGTAATCAAAAAGGAGCTGGCTAGAAGAGTTCTTCCTCTAGTATAACTCCTTTCACTATGGGCACAAATGGCCTACATTGTAATAAACTTAGAAAATATCCTAAGTCAGGCAATCCTTAACCCCAGACACACCCTTCTATCCCCACACACTGGCTCCAGATCCCTGAGATAAGCATTTCTAGCCTCGTACCTGATGTGCCCCAGCAGGGTTCCATCAGCCCTCATCCTCTTGGTCCAACAGGTTTAGTGCTAATGAGAAATCTGGCTCTATGCTCTGTTCTGGCTCCAGGTACAGCTAGGGCAGATGGAGGAGCCCTAAGAGCTGGAGGTGGCAGAATTTTGAAATTTCCCATTAAGCTGGCTTGATTTTATAGTCACAGTGTACAAAAATTGGAGAATCTGATTTCAGGAAATCATCTAACAATTGATTTTAAACCCAAAGGTGAAAACGTATTTCCTTTTATTGACAACCACCTAGGAGTGTATAAGGGCATGGGTAGATCTTTACATGCACACTCCCTTCTCCCCACTCTCATCCTCATTCCCTATGTCAACCTTGGAGTTGAAATAACCTGAAAATTGAAATTCAGGAATCACTCTGTCTGTAGGACGTGTGGTCAAGTTTTAAATGCTTAGTGCTTGGATCGACATGCTTGTACTTTTGGCAAAGCTGAGGATTATTTTGACAGTGTAGTCCCATGGTTTTAATACTTAAATATCATACTAGGTAAAAAATTAGAATAACACTGTTAAGAATTTCCCCTTCTCATGTCCAATATTTAGATCCAATGCAAACATAGGTCTCTAAGACCTGGGCCTGTGTACTGTGTAGCTCCCCCAAGACTACTGACTAAAACTGAATCTGAGTCAATGGATGTCAGAGATTACCTTTTCCTACCCATGTGATTTACATGAAAAACATCTGAGAGCCAGAAATGGGAGTAATTTGCACAAGGTTGTAATGCTAACAGGAATGAAGCTGCAACTCAAACCTAGGTTCACGGTGCTGCACGAATCTGTATCAAGATGGGAAAAGGAATGTCTCTACCTGTGGGTCATGATTGAAAACAGAGCAACAGGGAAATGGGAAGGTACCAAAATATTTGTGAAACCCTGTTATTTAACTGGCACTGAAGCAAAGAAAAGAGGAAAAGGAAGAAAACTTTAGGAAATAGCAGTATAGCTACCAACTACGGAACAGTTACAGGGTAGCAGGCCAGTGTTAACAATGTTTATTAAACACATTCTATCTGCCTAGAAGTATATCAAGCAATTTATTGCATTATCTCATTTAGTCCTTACAGCTGTCCAGTGTGGAAATAACAATAATAACAAATAGTGGCTACCATTTATTGACTGTCTTTTATGTACAAGCTGAACACTATGCTAAACAGTTTATAAACAGCATCTGATTTTATTTATACAACATGATTATAAGGTTGGTGCCATTGTTACCCACAATAGAAAGATTAGCAAATTGAGACTTGGTGAATATAAATAATTTTTCCAAAATCACACAACTGGTAAATGGAGGAACCAAATTAAAATCCAGGTCATCCAATCAAAGGACTCTAGCTTTGAAATGCATCACTATTCTGGCTTTCTATACAGGTTGCTTAAAAATTAACACAAAACTATTGCTGTATCAAAAGACTCCTGGTCTTTTATTGTCTTCAAAAATAACCAGATCCAAAATAAAAGTATTTTACAAAGCATAGTCTAATTGCCTAATCTATTTATGTTGCACTCTGGAGCGAATCACAGTTCTGGCATTATGTTTAAAACTGTTATTGGCTGTGGTATTAAAAAATTCTTTGTTTTAGCACTGGGGAAACAATTGACAGGCCTTCTGAATGTAAAAGGAATTGGGTTTAATGCAATGTAAATTGAGAGAGGGAGAGGAGGAGGGAGGGGGACCCAACGTGATGGAGGGAAGGAGGTACTACATAGTCACTGCTTCCAGGATTCTGTAGGAAACCATGCTGTTTAATAATTTCAGCACTATAATTTTAAATATCAGTAGCCCTGGTAACCAAGTCTATTAGTGAATCATGCTATAAAAAAGCAACATTCTGTGTTGGCTAGTCCTAGACAAACTGACAAGCTTTGTTCTTTGCTTTTAAAACCCCAGGCATTATTTACACACACTCAGCTACAACATAGAATCCTTTCATTAAAAGAGATTTTTACACTTATCTGTACATAAAAATAGAAACATTTGAATAAGAGCACATCTTTTTTTTCTTTTGCTAAATTAATGGTTAGAAAATTGTAGAAATTCACTGAACGATTTACACTAAAGGTTAATCATGCCCCCCTGAGTGGCACTCACTTGACTGTCCTCTTCTTTGTCCTCTCAAACAGTAAGGTGCTCTAACACCGCACTGAAGGACAGCACAGCAACATGGGACACTGAGGGCTTGTTTCCAGGTGGCAGCTGACAAGGTGATTTAATAGTTATTCAAAGGCCATTTTTTTTTTCCTGTTTTTCAGTTCTCAAAGAGCGACTCTACCTTTAGCTTCTTTTGTGGGGCACAGATGTTCAAGCGGGAGGGAAGCATGTTTTTGGAGTAGCACGCAGGGATAAACAGGGGCGATAGAAGTCTTTATATTCTTGCCCTTTGCCACAAGCTTAGAGAGACTATTCACACTAGGCTTAGACCATAGGAAGGAGTTTGATTTTCCATTTGTATCCCCATGGAATGCATAGGCTCATGCTTTTTCCAAGGCAATTTATCACGGATCCATCCACTCATCCATTCATCTGTCCACTCATCCCCTCCCCATCCCCAAGGGCAGGCACGGGGCTAGGTGCTTTGTATACCTATACAGGGACTAGAGTAGAGTAATAAAGAGTCAAATCTGGGCTTGAATATTGGCTGTACCACTTGGGAGCTGTGTGACTGAGGGCAGGCTTCTCAACACTGAGCCTTATTTTCCTCATTGTAAAAGGAGGTCAATAATATTGCCTATTGCTCACTGAATTGATGTGGGGATTAAATGAGAAAATGCCTAAAACATAGCACCTGATGAATAGTAGGCATATTAGGTACCATCATTTCCATTTTAGGTCCGAGAAAACTGAGGATCAGAGAGATAAATGGCTCATACAAGATCTCAAATCTAGTAATTGACAGAGACAAGACCTCACTCCAGGAGTATGAGATATATATGTACTCCTCATAGTAACATGATTTTCCTTTAATGAGCTCATAGTTTGGGGAGAAAAATAGTCACCTAAACTTGGAGTTTCCTACAATCATTATAACCGAAGTCCTATGAGAGTAGTGGGCAGAGGTATGTGCCAGGAACGCTTCTAGGAAGGCATGGTGCCTGAATTGAGTCTTAAAAAACCATTAAGAACCTCTTAGACAGAATGACAAGGAGGAAGAGACACTATGCAGATTTTTAAAAGGGCCTGTGCAAAGGACTGGAGAAATGAAAGAGCAAGGTGCTTCCTGAGGCTCCATCCCAGGGCCTTTGAGGGGAGCAGCAGAGCAGGGTGCAGAGGTGGCAGAGTCGGGTCAAGACGGTCTCCTCTACCTATGAGGTGACGAGGAGCCAAGGATAAGTTTCAAACAGATGGATAAACTCGAGGGTTAAAATGGCTGGAAGTGAATCACACTTGAATCTTTTCCATTTTTGCTTGGAAACAGAACATCCCTCCTACCAGGCAGGCTCATCTAATGTTCCCATGCCAACTGACTGCTGAGGTCGGGGACAGGCTAAGCCTAAGACAGTGAGTGGTGCAGGTAAAGAAGAAAGCATAAGGGAAAGGCCAGGGTTAGGGTCAAATTTTGGAGGTGAGATTCAAGGGGAGTGTGGGAGACGGGAGCAGCAAGAGCCAGAGATGAGGATTGGTAAACCTGGTTGTACCTGAATTTACTCCAAGCCTGGTCATTGCTGCACACACATACACACATGCACGCACCCCCCGCCCCCAACACACACATACAAACCAGGTTCTTTGGAGCTCACCTGTACTCTGAACATTTTCAAAGGGACCTCATGAAAATTAAGAATTTCTAATCAGTTCATTTCTCATTGATTGGAATCAGAACTTTCTGATTCTCAAGAAATCTTACCAACATTTTCAATCTGCCTTCTAAAGTTATTTAGTCTTGAACTAGGAGATTCTGTTTTTGCTAAGTGTTAGCAAATTGTATCAGGATCAAGGTTGGTTTCCAAATTCTGAGTCAACTAATGCTGAATGTGATCAAAATTGAAAGTCATTCCAGAAACTGGCTTTCCCATTAGCTGCGGGTTTGTACTAGACATCCATGAATGAAATCTGAGACTCTTAAAAGTATTGTTTTCTGCTTAAACATGAGCCAAGTAAGTAAAGAAAATTTTTTAAAAAAGAAAAGAAAAAAAGAGAAAATAAAAGAAAAGATAAAGTGGCGATTCTTAACTTTGCTGCACATTGGGATCACTAGGGGAGCTTTAAAAAATTCTGATGCCTGGGGACCCATTCTCAGAGATTCTGATTTAATAGGTCTGGGCTGAGGTGAGACATCAGGGTTTTATCTTAAGAGTTTCACAAATGATTCTAACATGCAGCCACTGTTGAGAAACACTGTGATAAGGCAAGAAGAGGCAGCCAGTAAAACAAGACTAAAGACTTTTTTGGTCCTTCCTGGAAAAGAATACCAGTGTGGCCTGTATACAGTGGGAGAGAGGCTGAGACATGCCTTACCAATGGCAGTTGCTCTCCTCTTAGCCAATATAAATTCTAAATTCATTGCAGGGTGGTGAGGTAGATTTGAAGATCCTTTTATTAGTGGTCCCTCTACTGCACTGGGAGTAACCTAAAGCAAGGACTGAGTATTTTTATCTTTGTATTCCTTGGACATGTCTAAGCATCTGGCATATAGGATACCAATAGTTGTTTGTTAAATGAACGAACAAAAAGTTCGAGGCAGGAGTGTGTACAATGATTGTTACAGAGACTCAATTTTTACCAGACTTCTTTCTTAGCATTCAAGAAGTCAGGGCATGGGCAACTGCAACGTGCTTTAATGGAAAAAAAATCCAACAAAACAAAACAACAACCAGATGCCTTTTTTACTTTCAGTGAATTTAACAAGTATTTATGGAATTACTCTGTTCAGGCTCTGTGCTGGACCCTGAGAACAACAGATTGAGACTTCCAGCACAAAATTAAGTTCTAGAAGCAGTGAGTGGTGCTTCTATATTGATCTGTCCAGTATTTTAAGAAGTCCTTGTTTTTCATTGGTATAATGTGGCTGATTTGGTTTGGGTGACTTACAAAGTGCAGCAAATGGCATTTTGGATGGAGCTGGGGCAGTTCATTAAGCATTTCCTGTGTTTTCAACAGTGTTTCAAATAAATAAATTTCAAAGATCACTATTTCCCAAACTTGCTTTAACCTAAGTAGCACCTGGGGTTCTTGCTTAAATCTTGTTTTCTAAGCAATATTCATTACCGGGCAAACTTGGGAAGCACTATTACAGAGGGTCTGCAAGTCTTCAGAATACCTTATTCTGCATCAAAGTCCTAACTGCAGCGTTTTTATAGGAGAAATGATGTTGGGGTTGAGAGAAAAGGAAACAGAAAGTAACAAGTAATGAGTCTATTTTGTGACAGGCACTTAACAAAGCAATTAACATTTCTGTTGGCTGTTATACTGAACAACAACCCTTCACAATGGATACTATTATTCCTATTTTAGGAACGTGACCCCAAAGTAATCACTCCCTTGGCTTCTATCACCACAGGTTCATTTTGCCTGTTTTTGAATGTTACACAAATGGAATCCTATTGTGGTAGACAGAATTAGCACCCCTTCCCCCAGATATTCAAGCCGTAATCCCTGGAACCTGTAAATAGTTCCTTTACATGACAGAAGACACTTTGCAGATGTTATTAAGGCTAAGAACCTTGAAATGTGGAGATTATCCTGGATTATCCCTGGTGGTCCAAACTAATCACATGAGTCCTTAAGAGCAGAGAATCTTTCCCAAGTGGGTCAGAGAGATGCAACAAGAGAAGTATTCAACTTGCAATTGTTGATTTTGAAGATAGGAGAAGGGGGCCATGAGCTGTGGAATGCAGCAGTCTTTAAAAGGTGGGGATGGCCCTCTGCTGACAGGTAGAAAGAAAACAGGGATGTTGGTTTTATAACTGCAAGGAATTGAATTCTTTCAACAATCAAAATAAGCAGGAATTAGATCCTACCCTAGAATTTCCAGAAAAGGACATATCCTGTAAATACCTTCATTTTAGTCATTTAGTCATAATGGACTTCGGACCTATAGGACTCTTAAGGTAAAATTGTGGTGTTTTTAAGCCATTAAGTTTGTGATGATTTGTAACAGCAACATAGAAAACTGATATACATATAGCATTGTGTGTGTGAGAGAGAGGGAGAGCAAGAGAGAGAGACTGGCTTCTTTCACTCAATATTATAATATATTTGCAAGATTCTTATCTGCTGTTGCATGCAGCATTTCATTGCTGTATGGTATTCCTTTGCATAAATATACCATAATTTATTTACCTATTCTATTGTTAATAGACCTTTGGTTATTCCCAGGTATAGGGTACTACAAAAAGTGCTACTATGAACATTCTTGTATGTATTTTTGTTGAACAATATGTACTCATTTCTATTAGGTATATGCCTAAGAGTAAATCATAGGATATATATTCACCTCTAATAGATACTGACAATCTTCCAATATGGTTGTACCAATTTACTTTCCATGAACAATGTATGAGTATTTATATGCTCACCAACACTTGATATGGACAGTCTTTTTAATTTTAGCCATTCTGGCTGGTAGCACCATTTCATGTGATTGCCCATTTATATATTCTCTTTTAATAAATGCCTGCTCAAGTCTTTTGCCCATTAAAAAAATTTATTTCTTTTTCTTAGTGACTTACAGCAGTTCTTTACATATTCTGCTTATAATTCCCTTTCCAGATCTCTGAATTGCAAATATCTTTCCTATGCTCTGTCTTGCCCCATTCTATTCATGGTATCTTTAGATGAACAGAAATTTGTATTTTAGTGTAATTTATCTTACCAATATTTTTCTTTAAGATTAGTATGTTTTATACTTATTTAAGACTTATTAATAATATTTGCCTATCACATAATTATGAATTTATTCTCCAATATTATCTTCTAGACATTTATTGTTTGAATTTTTACATTTTGATCTACAATCCATCTAGAACAATTTTTGTATATGGTGTGAGGTAGGGTCAAGAGCCATTTTTTAAAGTTGGATATCTAATTGAGTTAGCTTCATTTACTAAAAAGATTGTCATTTTCCACTTACTTAGTAACCTTACTTTGGTCATAAAATCAAGAGGTTGTATGTATGTATGATTGTTTCTGGACTCTCTATTCAGTTCTGTTGGTCTACTTGTCTATACTTATACCAATTCCATGCTGCCTTTTATCATGTAACCTCATAAAAAATTCTAATATCATATAATCTAAATTCTCCAACTTCATTCTTTTTGGTTTTGCCCATTCTTGGTCTTTTATATTTCCATATAAATTTTTAAATCACTTTGTCAAGTTCATTGCTATCACTAAAGGAATGAACAAACAAATAAAATTATCTTCTGAGAGGTGGACAGGGAGTTTGGGAGAACTGATGCCTTTACCACATTGTGTCTTCCTATGCATGAATAAGGTATATCCCTACATTTATGTATATTCTTTTAATAATGTTTTGTGGCTTTTTGTATAGTGATATTCTTTTGTTAGATTTTTTTCTTAGGTATTTAATGTTTTTCAATCCTATTAGAAGTGGTATTTTAAATTTAGTTTTCTTATTGCTTAACATTATTTTATGGAAGCATAATTAATTATTTTGCTTTTAACCTTGTATCTAGTAACCATGCTAAAGTCACTTATTAATTCCAGCAGTCCATCTAGTTTTTTGGATTTTTAATGTACTCAATTATGTCACCAGTAAAAATGGATAGTTTTATTTTTTACCTTCTGATCATTTTACTTTTCCTTGACTCTCCATCTAATAGCAGTGGTGATAGAAGATGTCTCATACCTGCTTCCAGGGAGATAGCTTCCAAAATTTCATTAGTAAGTATGATGTTTGCCTTTTATTAGATTAAGGAAGTCCAGTATTTTTCAAGTTTGCTAAGAAATTTTTGTCATAGATTAGTTTTGAATTTTATTGAATTTGAATTTTATGCTTTTTCTATAATATTTAGATGATCATCTGATTCTTACCCTTTATTCTATTAATGTGATTTTCTAACATTAAAGCAATCTTTCATTCCTGTAATAAATTCCACTGGGTCATGATATATTAATACTATTCTTTCTATATATCGCTGGATTTATTTTGTTAATATTTTATTTTGGATTTTTGATTTTATGTTTATGAGAGAGATTGGGCTATGCATTTTCTTTCTTATAATGGCCTTGTTATGTTTTGGTACCAAGGTAATGTTAACATTGTAAAAAGCTGGGAAGTATTCTCTCTTTTCTAAATTCTGGAAGAGTTTGTATAAGATCCTAGGTGATTTATAAATATTATTCCTCATAAACTTAAATGACAATATTTATTATCCTCATTTAATAGAAAAACTAGAGGCCTAGAGGGAGAAGAAATGAGTTGCTAAGGTCATAAGAAAAGCAATAAGTGGCAGAGCCAGGATTTAAATCCAGGTACTTCTGACTCCAAAACTCAGGCTTTTTGCCTACTCCGTTACACTGTGAACATATGAAGAACCGTCTGGATGAGCTGGTATTCTAGAGGACTTAATATTTCATTCTATGGCACTGTCTACTTCCTGCAGAGAGAAAATACACTGCCAGAGATGACCCCCCCCAAAATACAGCTTTCCTTTTGGATTGTACTGCAAGAGGTCCCATCATAGCTGGCCTTTGAAAAAATAAAATAAAAAATAAAAAAAAGTTGAACTCTTTCGAATCTAGTGACATACATAATTTATTCACTTGATTGATGCAGCAGTTACTATACACCAGACTGTACAGATGTAGACTTTAAGCAGACAGAATCTTCATCCTCGAGGTGCCCACAGTCCAGTGGAGGAAGCAGGCGAGTCAACAAGGAGGAGGAAAGCACGTGAAGGTTGGAAGAGAGCAGTCGCGCAGCGCAGAGGAACGCGGAGGAGCATGTGCTTGACGCAACCGGTCCCTGACGGCTCTTTTAATACCTTATTCTGTTTAATCATCACTTTCAATTGCCCTCAGAAAGTTCATATAACACAGTACTTAAAGTTTTCAAAGAAGTGTCAGCCACTGTTCAAACGCTGAGACACAAATGTGTCTGTTCCCTTGCTTCACGATTCAGGTGAGGGATCCCTCAATTTTTTCATGCCCTTCCCTCTCACCTGTTTTCTCCTGCAAGCATCCTGTGTCCCAGCTTTTGCTGTTCTGCTCTCTTTTCTAGCTAGAACTGTCTGATTTGTTCTAGGAAGTAACAATTTTGAGCTATGAGGCCAAGTACCTCCTCCGAAAATGAGAGATTTCTGGAAATATGATTATCATGGGGTGGGGGTAGGGAAGCAGAATCAAGGTTGTCAGAGAAACCTTGGAGTTCCTTGGGGCAGAAAAGATGCTCTATTAATCTTTTTATCCCCAGAGCCTAGTACAGTATGAGGTGAATGGTTAAGGCTCAGAGGAGGTTTTCTGGGTGAATGAATGAATGATAGGCCAACCATTAATAATAATGAGATCTAGATTCTAGATCTTGGGGTAGAGAAATACAGGAAAATATATGATGGTCAATTGAAGGGTCACGCATAGGCAGCCTGTGCTTTCAGGGGAAGGAGAAAACTCCCCCAGATCCCCAATGACCCCCTCTCTTTTCTATTTCTGGCATAAAATTAGCAGCTTGAAGACAAAGCCTTTTATTCCATAACTGACGACACAATTTAAAATGCAAATGCCTGAAAGAGTAAGCATAATGCTAATGAGTTTCAAAATATAAATGAAGAATCAAGATCTATTCTGCCTTAAAGGAGGAACCAGTTTAGGAGGCAGGTTCTAAGAACTCGATGGTATAAAGGGACTTCCCCCTTACCTAATGAGTCCTATGTGGCAGGCTCTTTCACAGACTGAATTTAACTTAATCTTAACAACAAGCCTGTGAACCAGATATTATGTCCATTTTGTAAGTGAGACATTCAAGTTTTAGCAAACAAGCTATGCATCATTATTGTTACTCACAATGATAAATTATGAATTCTGGACTAGGAGCCAGGTCTACCTGGAGGAAGTCAGTATTAAGTATAAAACAAACAGAAGTTCCATCAATATGAATTTACTCAGGAGCCCCCACAAGATTAACTTCATCTTCACTGTATTGTAGCAAAACAAGCATGGGCTTCAGGGAGAGACATACCTGGGTAAAGAATCTGGCTCAGCCACATAGTACTTTATGTAGGTTATTTTTAAAACTCTGTGGCGTTCTACAAGGTTCCTTCCTCCTCTACAGAATGGAGCTAAAAATCACATCTATGTCATAGTACTGTTGTAAGGTTGAAGTGAAGTCAGGAGTTAAGCTCTGACACCTAAGTTCTCAGGCCTCTCATTATGTGGCCCATGCTGCCCATCTGGACTTTGCAATGCCCTGTCTAGCTGCCTTCTGGTTTCCCAAGTCTAGACTGTTCATACTTTCTGCTTCATGTAGTTAATGTGTTTTGGGTACCTGATCATGTTCCCTCCCACTCCTCTTCCCCAGTAAGATATTAAGAGAGAAAAGTGACTCTGAATTCAAGTAGCTTTTATTTCCTATTCTGCTGCAACACATCATACAGTGGTCAACATATTTCTGAGTGAGTAAATAATGATGTTGCCAAATAAGAATGTATGAGTGAATGAATGAGAGGCAATAAAAATATCACTGTCGGCTAGCCCGATGCCAAATACTGGGCAGGAGGGTGAACACAACTGACCGTAGCATTTTCTCTGGGAGCAGCTAAGAGCATGTTGGGTCCAAGGTTGGAGGATTAAAAGATAAAAATCTGACTCTTAACACAGCATACAGATTTCATGGTCTTGCCTTAAATGTTCTCAAGAAATCCATAGCCAACTGGAAGCAATAGTGTCATTGGAGTGAAGAATCCTGCCATGCTCCATTTCAGTTTTTCCTTGTGATCCCCAGGTTACTGACCAGCAGTTCAGTGGGGGGAGGAAGTGGAGTGGAAAGACATGCTTGCTAATGTGTAAAGAAAAAAAAAATGACCAGAATCTGTTACCTATATGATGATGTAGCTTTCCCCTCCCACCAAAATGAATCAGGCAGGAATGCCCTTCCCCCAGAATAAAAGCTCAATAGTGAAGTGTCCTGGGTAGGATTTATTTTCTCAAGAATGCGCTTGATATAACTTCCAGCCTTAGTTCTTGAAATAGAAAGACTAATTGTGTTGAGAATGAGGTTCGCTCTGGGCCCCTGCTCCAAGTCTTCTCACTAAGAGGGTGTAGGCTGTGTGTGCTTGTCCAAATTCATTATTGAATTTTGCCCCAATTTAAAGAGAGTCACAGAGTTCAGCAGACAAATGAAGCAGCCTGAAAGACCTTGCAGTGCCAGATGTTTCATGGAAATCCTGTACAAGCAGGCAGTGCCTGAATACTGAGGATACAACCAGACTCCATGCATTTGGTGTCAGCCAAGCTGGTATCAGACTTCCATAACATTGTTCAAAGATTTTATTTCACATTTATATAGAAAAGATAGTCTTGGAATTAATTCATTTATTCATTCAACAAATATTTACTAAGGAGATTTTTTTATGCCAAGTGCTGTGGCATAAGGCACTAGAGATACAATAAATTAAGACACTAACTGGGATTTGCAGGTCCACTATTGAATGGTAACTCCATTTCAAGGAGCTTTACCATGAAACCTTAATAAGGACCAGAGTGGCCACTATTTTAACAGGTAAGTTTCAAATACTGGTGGTCTTATGGGCAAATTTCAAAGACTTATAGGAATGTTGTAAAGATTAAAATAGGATAATACTTGCAAGGCACATAACACATGAGCTATCAGGAAATGATAGTTATGGTAATGGTCTGCATGCTATTTTATGCCTACAAATCTAAACTATTGAGGGAAGGAAGTCTGTGATCTTATTCATCTCTGTAACCTTAACATCTACTGCAGACTGGTACATTGTAGGTGAGTACATACACCGTGTTTGTTGAATGAAAGGATCAATGCACTAATGAATCACCATATGAAAGCTTTACGTTAATCAGTGGGCAAAAGGCCAACCTGAGTGCATTTGTCATATTTTAGCTCCTGAGACAAAAACTGTCTTATTAGCAGCAAGTTTGAGTAAAACGTGGACTTAGAGCCACTATTAAAGAAACGTTTTTCAAATTTAGAACAGAACTGTGAGCAGAGGGCCGGAAGCGGGTGAAGAATGCAGAGGGGAAGTGGAAGAAATCATGTCGTTAGGGACAATGATGACATCTTTGAAGAATTGGAAGGTCCAGTTGCACATGCAGTGAGTTCTTTCTTCTTATCTTGTGGCTCCTGCTGGATTAGTTTCAGATTCTGCTTCTGGGTAGATTCTTGTTTGGGCTGAGAAATGCCTGATGAGTTGACAAAGCCAGGCATTCTGGAGTCCTGGAGTCCTGGCCTCCCTCTTCTGGCTTCAGGGGGTCCAGAGAAGCAAAAATCTAAAAAGTCACTGGGAAGTGTGTCTTTCTTCCCTTGCTGAAGGAACGTAATGAAACAAGGGAGGCTCATCCCACTGTTGAGAAAACAGTGCCTTGTTCACAATCTACTGTCTCTCTGTCCTGTGGGGAAAAGGTGGGCTTTATAACAAAAGATGAATATTACCAACATGTATCAACTGCTTCTCATGTTCCAGCTACCTAAATTAACTATTTTATTTAATCCTCACAACCACTTTATGGTATCCTATTTTCTAGTCCCATTTTCACAGATAGAGAAACTAAGACCAGAGACACTGATTTGTCCACAGTCAGAGTTAGTATGTGGCAGAACTAAGATTCAAATGTTTTCCTCTCTGGCAGAATCTAGCAACTATGTGCTTAAAACTGCTCTATGATGTCTCACAAACAGGACCTGAATGTCTATGCCCATGCTGTCTAGCTCTGTGATCTTGGAGGAATCAGTTAAATTCTCTGAATTTCAGTTTCTTCATCTATAGAATGGGGGCAATATCCCTTGACTCATAGAGATGTTGGGAGAATTAAATGGAATAGTATAGGTAAAACACTAGCATAATAGTTGACCCATAGAAGATGGCTGTCAAGTACTTTCCACTACTTCTACTTCCTCATCTGTATCAGGGATAACTGCCTTCCAAGTTGGCTAGAACACCAAGGGTCTAGGAATCCTGGAAATGCTAAATACAGTGCAGCAAAGATGCCCTCTCCTGCCTGTGTACTGTGTCATTTGCCTGGAATGCTCCTTCTTGTCCACTCCATCTGCAAGCTGTAAATCATGACTACTTGTGAGTTATTAACTCAAGTTAATGAGCTGTGATCTTCACTTTAAAAAAAGGGAGAGCAGCAAATATTATAAAATGGAAAATAACAAAGTACACTGTACATAAAAAGTATTAGTATTATTTAACAAAAATTTTCCTTCTGGTTCATTTGTATATTTATTTACTGGGTCATTATAAAGAATGTATCTCTTACTTTGGGTCCAAAGATTTGAAAGGCTCTGGGTTAACTCATACAAGACCTTCAAGAATTAATTCAGATATCCCTGCACCGGGAGGCAATCAAGATTCCAGAACATTGTAGGGCTAACTTCGGTCTTTTCATATCACACTGCATGTAATTATCTTCTTCTCATCTGCCTCCCCACTACACATGAGTTTCTTGTGGGGAGGAAACATTGCTGTTACTGCTTGGTCCCCAGTGTCCATTATGAGTCCTGGCACAGAATATACACTCAACAAATGCTTGATGAGCGCACGAATAAATGATAGCAACTGACTCTTAAACCCATATTCACGACAGAGAGGTTATATGCTTGAACTCTCAAAATCAATATCTTTTATTAACAAATGAACATGGGCCAAGTTTTTCCTTTACCTTCTTTCTTCTGACCTTGTATTCTCCCCCCATTGGTGGACTGACTTGCTATTCTTTCTTGCCCTCCCCATTTTCCCTGGGTACTCTGGCTCTCCTTCGTCAAAAGAAAGGATTGTTCTTTAGACATCTGCATTTTTGTGTGTGGGAATTTAATCCCCTATATCTCAGATCTTTCTTAGCAGCATTTAGATATAAAGGTGCATTCTGATTTGTAGCAGGAAAAGCCTTGCTCTCTATTATACCAGCTGTTTACAAGCTGGTAGGTAAGAAGGGAAGGACATATTTTAGAGGCAGGGAGATCTTCATGAGCTCATAAACACTTTACCTAGGTAGTTGCCTACTCTCTCTGCCCACATGGAGAGCCTCGAAATACATGCAACGAAATCCGTATTCCAGTAGCTCAGGAGCCTAAGTGCGTCTATGTGTGAAGAATTGATAATGTACTTGTGGAGCATTTTGAAAAAACATTTTATTCATATTTTTAACA
>RJWJ010016321.1:0-34686 GCA_004363605.1 Indri indri
TACACAAATTGTCAGTGTACAGGTTAATGCATTATCACAAAGTGAACATAACTGAGTAGCCACACAACAGGTCAAAAATAGAGCTTGGTATGGAGCCCCTTTTGTGTCCCCTCTGCTCCTCGGAAATGTTTTGGATGGTATTGACGACATAGCCTCTCCATTGTTTCTTCCAGAGACTATTCTTGGGACCACCTTCTTCTCATCCTTACTGTCATTTAATTTTTTTTTCCCTTTTAGGACAAAACAAAGTAATATTGACTAGCGCTGGTCATTTTTCTTCCCCCTAACCTGTCAGTCAAATGAGTAGAAAGAAATGTGTGTGCGTGAGTGTGGGAATGTTGGGAGGTGCGGGGGGTGGGGGGGCAAAAGGGCTGAACTGCCATGATATTTGTCCTGTAAGAAGACATGACATGCGTGGCCAGGTTCCACAGGTTTTTTGAATCCTCATCTCACAAAGACTCCATGATGCAGGCAATATTTTGGAATCTCATTCTCCTTTCCTAGCTCAGGAAGGTTAGGCAGCTTAATCCAGACTTCTGCAAGGTGCAGAGTCTTTG
The DNA here is from genome assembly GCA_004363605.1 of Indri indri. NCBI lineage: Eukaryota > Metazoa > Chordata > Mammalia > Primates > Indriidae > Indri > Indri indri. The sequence goes on from RJWJ010016321.1 coordinate 558, forward strand.
CCAAGGTCAGAACCAGAGACATTCGGTATAAAGGGAATTCTCATCTAGGTGGTGGGCGGCCCTAATCTCCTTTTAGAAGCCAATAGAAAGTATGGTGCCGCGCGGAAAAATGTACACACACAGGAACACAAAAAGTGCACATCGTTTTAGGGTGTTCCTACACCCAGGGAACCACTAATACCTATAGACGGTCCCGACCCAGTCTGCTGCGGTGACCCTCTGAGGGATACAGCACGTTCCATCTCAGCACCCCTGTCCACTACCTTTCAGTCAAAGATGATATTGCCAAAGATGGGACTGTTAATGCCATTCACCTGCTGGACAGACTGAACTAGTGCTTAGGTGCAGCCTCTCTCCGTGTGTGCACTGCGGGACGCCCTCCTTTCCCGAGACGCCGTCACAAAGACAGCACTTGGCATCCTCACTCCTCACTGCCCAGGAGCACCGACTCCACAAAGTTCTGGTGCCCGTTTCTCCGGGCCCGCTGCCAGCTGGGTATACAGCTCCGGCCAGGAGGGCGCCCGGCGGCCCCGGGAGCCAGGGAGACCAGGGACGACTCGCATTTCTTTCTACACCCCGGCTCCCCCTAACTGCCCACGGTCCTTGGCGGGCTCCGCTCGGGCACGCGGCGGGCGGCGGGGGGCAGCGGCGCCTGGGGACGCGCGTGTGTGCGCCCCGACAGAGCGCCTGGCCGGCGGTGCCCACCTCTCCCGCGGCCTCGGTGGCTCCCGGCCGGGCCGGGGCTGCAGCCGGGACAGTGCCCTACCCGCCTACCCCGGCCAGGCCTGGGCTGGCCCGGCCGGGAGCCGCGAGAGCAGGCGCAGCGCCCCTACCGCCCGCTTTTCCGCTTCCATCTCCTCCGCCTCCTCCGCCTCCTCCTTCCCCCAGCCACCCGCGCAGTCACAACCGGTTCAGACTGGCCGGGTGCCCCGCAAAGAAGAGAAACAAGGGGGAAAAACACAGGGAAAACTCCGGGGAAGAGGAGGAGAAAGAGAAGGTGGAGCCCACAGAAGGGGGCTGGCTCCCCCGCTCCATGTGGCCGCCGCCGCTGCAGGGGTCGGTGGGGGCAGAGGGCGGCGGCTCCTGGGGCAGCGCATAGCGGGACCGGTTGCCCAATACTCCGGCAGGGGCCGGGGCCCGGACGGTCCGGATAAATAGCAGCCCAGCCGGTCGGGAGCTGCAGGAAAGAGCGGCGGCCGCGGTCCCCACCTCACCACCCGCCCGGCCGCCCGGGGCACTGCGCCTGGAGCTGCGCCCCGGAGCCCCCGCCGAGGCCGGTAGACAGGTAAAGGACTGGAGCCGCCGGGCAGGGTCCCAAGGGTCGGCAGCCGCCCCTGCTGCCCAGCCTCCTAGAGGCAAGGAGCAACCCCTCCGATTCTGAGCAGTAGGAGGAGGCGGCCACAGCGCTGTCACCCGCGGCCGAGCAGCTTGTAACCGGTTTATTGTTGGGGATGTATGTTGGGGGCTTAGAGCGTCCGCGGTGCGCTCGCGCCCACCCCTCGACACTCGCTTTGTCGATGGGGTGCTTCTGCGCGGTGGGCAAGTTTTCCCGGGAACCTGAAGGTGGCATTTTGCACCGAGTTGAAAGAAAAAGAGGGTCCTGGGGAGAGAGGACGGTGCCTTCGGATGGGGCTCAGGGCAGAGATCTGCCCCGGGACTCCTAAGATAGCTTCTGGGGTTGCTGGTGGCAGAGCAGGGAGGGGAGTGCGCGACCTAGGTGGGCCCTCGTTTTCCGCAGGGCCGCTAGGCCTCCAACTGTCCTGGCCAGGAGCGTGCGCAAGCAGGTGCCCCGGGAGGGTCGGGGCTGGGCAGCGCCAGGTGTTCCTGGGCAGCGAGGCGAGCAGCGCGAGGCTGGCGGGTTCTGCGCTGTGGCGCCAGGTTCAGCACCGCCGGGTCAGCCCGGGGCGAGCGCGGGAGCCCAGGCTTTGCCACCGCGGCGGGATGCAGGGGCACCTCGGCCACGCGCACACTGAGCGGGAACTCGGAGGAATTGGTGCTTAACTCCCCATCTTTGGCTCGTCCTAGGTGACCTCCTCTCTGGCTTCAGCATCCCCCAGAGGCTTTTGAGAGAGCTGATAAACCGCTAAAAAAAAACTTGGCCATCAAAAGCAAATCAATGCTTCACCTTGTTTTTGGGATGCCAGGTCTATCCTGCCCAAACTATTCCGGAAGTTTAAGCGGGATTTACACTAAATATATTAATATTACTAATATAGTAAGTTATTCGATATGACATTTTTTGACCAATTTCCTGGGTCACTGTTTCGGTCTATTATTTTATACACACACACACACACACACACACACACACTTTTTTAGCCTTGAATTACCTGAATAATAGTTCATATTGCTGGTGGAATCCCCACCTACCCCCGCACCCAGTTCCATCAAATTCGGTCAATTTGGTGTGTCCTAACAGTTTCTTATATTTGGGTTGGCTTCAGTTTTGAGGAATTCTTCGGGCTGGTATAGGCGGAGGACTGAGGAAGCTGGAGACAGTTCCGAAGAGAGAGCACCGATTATTCAATACATGATTATGACCTCTTTTAAATAGTATGTAAATGCAAATAACAGGGTTAGTAATCGTATCATTGCCACATACAAGTTTTTTGTTAAAGGCCCTTGGAAGTAAAAATTAATTAGATAATAAAATTATTTAACCTACAATTTTGCACCCACTCCTGCTGTCGGCAACACTGACCACCTAAGAACATCCTTTTGGTTTCTTCCCTTTTGCGTATAGGCAAGTGGGGTAACAGAGACCCATCATATCTGTAGAATGAGGACTGGGAAGAGCCAAAGGTATGAGGAGGTAGATCAGGACATTAGGAAATCTTTTCTGGCTTCTGACTTTGACTCTGACAAGGTGGGAATGATGGTGCGTGTTGGTTAGTATCTGAGTTTGTATTGGTACACCTCAGAGTGCTTTGGGGGTGGTCTGACCATGAAACTAGAGTGGACAGATGTCCGAGTTGCAAGTTTTACTTCCTCATCTCAATCTTTCAAACCCACAATTTATATATTTATTTGACAAATAAAAGTTGTGTGTATTTATCACGTACAATATGATGTTTTGAAATATGTATACATTGTGAGATGGATGGCTCAATCAAGCAAATTAACATTTGTATTATCGCACATATTTATTATATTTTAATAGTGAGAACACTTAAAATCTACTTAGTAATTTTAGAATACAATACATTGTTATTAACTACAGTCACTATGTACTGGTATCTTGAACATATTCCTCTTATCTAACTGAGATTTTGCATTCTTTGACCAACTGCTCCTTACTCTCTGACCCCTGACCCCTGGCAACCACCATTCTACTCTCTACTTCTGTGGGTTCAACTTTTTTAGATTCCACATGTAAGTGATATGCAGTATTTGTCTTTCTGTGCCTGGCTTATTTCACTAACATAATGTCCTCTAGGTTCGTTCACATTGTCACAAATGGCAGGGCTGAATAAGTCTTCCATTGTGCGTATGTGTGTGTGTGTGGGTATACCGCATTTTCTTTATCCGTTCATCCGTTAATGGACACTTCAGTTGATTCCCTATGGTGGCTATTGTGGCCAGTGCTGCAACGAACATGGGAGTGCAGACAGTACTTCAACACTTTCATTTCCTTTGGATGTATACCCAGTAGTGGGATGCTGGATCATATGGTAGTTCTATTTTTAATTTTTTGAGGAACCTCCATACTGCTTTCCATCATGGCTGTACTAATTTACATTCTCGCCAACAGTGTGCAAGGGCGGAACCCTCAATTTTTGTAGTCTTTTTCTAAAGTGAGATGTCTCTTGAATCTAGTTCATGGAATGCAATTTGGTGTAGAAGGCTTATGGGAAGGTGCAAAAGAAACAATGTCTTGCTTGTGTAACTATGGCTTTGCAAGAAAGTATCACCCAATGGCTTCATTTTTAATTACTGATTGCACAAATGCATGTACTTTGAGCTAGTTAGCCTTTGAGAGGTTCTTTGGAGACACCAAGTTTTCCCTGTGGATAATGGGATTGAACTATAACTTAAAACTTAGTTCAAGAAAAGAAAACATGGTCCCTGGCTCCTAGAAGTTTAGTGGGAAAATTAGACATGTTTACAAATCTCTATAATACAAGATAGTATAAATGGAGTCATATGACAGCAAGATAAATCATGTGCTATTGAATGGCAGAGAATAGTCGAGAGGTTCATCCTGGTTACATACTGAGAAAAGTTTTGTGATGGGTGGGTGTAGCATTTTAGCTGTGACTTGAAGAAGAAAGAGGATTTCCTTGATGGAAAGGAGCCCTGGTGGAACTAGAGAACAGCACAGAGATATGAAGTCTGGTTTGTTCAAAGGAAGCAAAGTAGTTTGGAGTAGCTGGAGCCTGGAATTTAAGATAGACAAGACTGGGAGGGAGGATGAGGCTCAATTATGAAGGACATGACAAGTCAGGCTAAGAAATTAAAATGTGATTGAACATTATTATTATATTTATATAAATAATATCAGCATCCCTAACTGTACAGTTTGCCTTTAATTTGAGATTTGTGAATTTCTCCCCAAAACTAGTAGTAGATGATTAAAATCTCAATGATATTTGTTTCCTATCAATATCACTATAAAAGAGTAATGTGTTTTTAATAGCCTTCAATGCTTTATTTAACTACCACACAGTTTTCCCCCTAAATCTGAAATCTTATGGTTAATAACTCTTAGCTTGGTTAAAACTTTGAATAGGAAGATACTTCCACTCTCTTGGGCCAATATGCAGAATAAAGCCATTTTCTATTCTTTGTTTCAATTGTTAATAATAATAATATTAATAATGATGCTGTTTATTGAAGATGTTATGTCAAGGGAGCCACATACCTTGAGTTATCTAGGGAGGCATTATTTTGGTCTTTGACTGAGAATTGTGATAAGATCATTCAACTAAGTAAACTGTGCACTATTATTAATAGTAGTGAGAAATAGGGCTTGGTACCTGTAGGAAGAGTTTTTCTGTTCTTTTTTCTTTGCATCCTCAGTCCCATCAGTCTGATTAATTTCACTTTACATGTTCAAGAAAGGGACATATTTCACTGCTTTAACACACCTTAAACTATATATGTGATCTTGTACTTTTATGACCCACTCAAAAGAAACTCTTAAGCTCTTTGAAAAGAGATGGGATATGGGATGAGATAAACATTAGCAAAAGTGACAGTATTAAATGTGAAGACCAGACCTTCCCAATTCTTTGGAAGAGTGTTAATTTCCAGTATTCTCATTATTCCCAATAACCTCCCCAAATGCACCAGATCTTTTGTATTTAAGCATCCCACATATGTTTCTGTGGTCTCGATATTTTATTCTGAAGGTGAGACAGCAAACATACTAGTTTGTACATGGCACACCACCGTACTAGAGTGTGTATTCAGACACCAGATCAGGCCCTACATAATCATGTATAAATTGTGCAAAACATATACTAAGCAAAAGAACACATCAAGAGTTCATAGCATCATCACAGACTTCTTCACCAAAACAATACTCCTCAGGCCAGGCTTTGCAGGATATGGAAGTGAGAGAACCTGGCAGCACAGTGACCACAGTAAGAGTGTGGGACACATGGAGATGATGATACCAACCTGTATCTCTGTGTCTGGCTGTCGTTTTGCTATATTTAACTCTGTTGAATCTCTAGCCCTTCCCATCTTTTCTCAGACCCTGAAAGGTTTACAGATCCTGTTATTTTCTCTTCCGAACTTGAGAGCAGGGCTTCCAATTAGATGACTGTTCACTGGATTGGTGAGTAAGGGATCTGGAAACTGATCTCTCCCCTAGCATGACATCTCCAAACCTCAGTTTCCTCATGTATAAATTAGGGGATTGAATAGGATCAGTGGTGGAAAGGTCACAAGGTTCACGCAGGTGAGACAGGCATTACAAATGAGCAGAGAAGATGGGGGCGGGGAGTGGGATGGAGTGGGTGACGGGGGTGGGGGGTAGAGGCTGACACAGGTGAAACTCTAAATGCAAGTTAACCTTGGTCCTCTGTCAAGGAGACATCAGGGACTGGAAGGAATTGGAGAGAAAATGCCCCACTCAATGAGGGCCACAGTTACTCAGTTCCAGTTAACTGGTTTTTAAAAAAAATTTTTTTAAATTTTTATGTATTTTTTTAGAAACAAGGTCTTGTTTTGTCACTCACGCTGAGTGCAGTGGTATCATCATAGGTCACTGCAACCTCAAACTCCTGGGCTCAAGCGATCCTGCTGCCTCAGCTTCCCAAGTAGGTGGGACTGTAGGTGCATGCCACCACAGCCAGATAATTTTTTATTTTTTGTAGAGATGGGGGTCTCACAATGTTGTTCAGGCTGGTCTCAAACTCCTGGCCTGAAGCAATCCTCCCACCTTGGCCTCCTGAAGTGCTGGGATTACACATTCGAGCCGCTGCAGCCAGCCCAGTTAATTGCTATGTAACAATGAGGCCCGGTGTTGCCAGAGATTTCAATTTTTTTGAGAGAACCGTGAAATTCAGATTTTTGTGATAAAACATTAGCAATTCATTCAGATTTGCTAACAACAAAACCAAAAACACAGGCAAGACAAACAAAACACATTTAGAGACCAGATTTGGCCAAGGTTTCCAAGGTTCCTTCTGGCTTCAGTCTTCTTTGATCCTAGGCTCAATCCATTATATTGATAACCCGTTTTTCTCCCTTTTGCTAAGACACATAATAGTGCTTCCTATATCCAAATTATGATAGCTTTGGGGAAGCCCTTTGGCAAGTGCTGGACTATGATAGATCTGCAAAGCCTTGAAGGTCAAATGATATCCTTTTTTGATGGCTATGCTGTTGATAAAATTCAGAGGCTCCAGCAGTTAATCACTTGTGTTAATGACAATTAGTGTGATTTAATTCCGGGACCCAGAGCTGCTCCTCTAAATGTTTTCCTTCCTGCTCTCCCTTCCCATCTCAAAGCGAGATAATAAACTGTGCGGAGATCGATTCTGGTTTCCACGTGGACAAGGGTATTTACAGGCCTGACTTATGGTGCAGACAGAGAAATCTTCATCATCCTCACCCTGGCAATATTTCGGCATGTATTCAGTCCCTCTTCTTAAATGTAGAGCTCTCTGGGGATGTCCTTGAATTTCGACTAAATAAATAAGTTAAGAGTTTAACTTTTATGAGTTGAGTTAATAAAGCAATTTAGATTTTTTATAAAGCATATTTATATGGATCTTAAAAATAGAAAGGAAAACAAAAGTGATAGATTTGCTGTGAAATTCTTTAATGCAATTTTATTTTTAAAGCTGGTTTCTTGGATTTGACTGGCTGTGAGGTGTTTTCTGCTTTACGTCAATGAGCTATTTTGCAAACATGTGGACCTGGCTCTAACTTAAAGTTCAGAGCAGATGTTGACAATGGGAAGGAAGCATCTGATTAAATAAAACAGGAATGACATATTCAGAGAAACCACATACCTTATTGTGACAGAGCTGACCTTGAGAGAGAACTGAATAACAGTTCTGAGCCACAATTTGTCTTTGTCTTGGCCCCAGTAATGAGTGAACCCCTATCCCTTGCACAACACTGAATGTTTAACATTTAAAACCAAATCCGAAAGAATCAGGTAATTTTTTTATCATTAAAGACATCATCTGATGTTATATTGGTAAAAGATTTGGATTTTAAAAAATCAATTTTAAAAAATTTTACCTTTGTATTTAGCTAGTCTTTCAAATTCAGTGATGGAATCAGATTCTAAGCTCCAGAGAGGCAGGGCTCCTTCACTCCACAATGCTTTCTAAATGCACTCAATTCATTTTGTTGAATGAAAGATATTTGATTAATAATTTGAATATATGAGGGATTTAGGTAAGTAGGTTTCCTATACATTCATTCATTTCATGAGGATTTGTTGGGCTATTACTATGTGCAATTATAGTTCTCAGTGCTAGGGATACGGGACAGGCTTGCGGGTAAAGCCTTTACCTTAAGACTCATCTTACCTTGCCGCTGTTTATCTCCCTCCTCTTTTTCGCAAACCACCGCCCTCTTAGCTTTCCTGAGCCCACTCCCACGTGACACTCCAAGCTGTCTCTGACTTCACCATGTGATCACAGATCACAGCTCTCCCCTGCCAACTTGCCCACACTGAGAGGTGGTTTTGATAATCTGAACAAATTCATAGGTGACCGTTATTATAGTGACAGCCTTATTATAATTCTCATCACTAACACCATCATCATCGTTAGAATCTTCTCAGAGTTTTTCCTGGAGGCCTCAGACTCCTTCCTTTGAGTGTCTGTGGTCACACGGTGATGGGAGAGTGAGCCTGGGAGGGTCAGGTGGGAGTGGGCGCAGGACGGCTGAGGGGGCGGTGGTTTGCAAGAACTGAGGGCAGCAGTGTCAAGACCAAGGAAGCTGTGCTGACTGACAGTGAGGAGGTGGGGGACACCAGAGTGACAACATTTTTCTTGTTTAGATGGGTCAGAAACCAGAAAGCACTGGGTTGAGGAATGAGAAGGTGATGAGGAAGCAGAGGCAGGGAGAGTACTCCAGGAAAACCTTTGCAAGATGCAACTGCAGTAACAATATCTCAGTGTTCCCTCTATGCCAAGCACCGTGCTGGTGCTTCATAGTCAGGTTTGAAATCCCCCGCAGGTCTTAGCCTGTGCTTTGGTTGTTGCTAGAAACATGCTCATGTGGACCAGGCATGGTGGCTCATGCCTGTAATCCCAGCACTTTGGGAGGCCGAGGCAGGAGGATTGCTTAAGGCCAGGAGTTCAAGACCAGCCTGAGCAACATAGGGAGACCCTGTCTCTACAAAAAATAGAAAAATCAGCAGGGCATGGTGGCGTGCAGTCCCAGCTATTCAGAAAGCCAAGGCAGGAGGATGGCTTGAGCCCAGGAGTTCAAGGTTGCAGTGAGCTATGATGATGCCACTGCACTCTGGCCTGGGTAACAGAGTGAGATCTTATCTCAAAAAAAAAAAAAAAAAAAAAAAAAGAATGCTTGTGTGGAAATACAACCTTAAAATGGTGTGCATCGTTTCCTTTTGGATGCACATTGAATTACCACCATTTTTTTGAGACTAGTTGTCAAAGGAAGAGCCTGGGAGTCTTTGGGATAAGAAAGGGGGCTCCAAACTGGGGAAAGAGCAAAAAACTGGGGTGTGAAGAATGCAAAGACATACTTGACTATGCAATGCTTAGGAAACAAAGTAGCTGCTTTAAAGAAGTCACTTTTAACCCTTGTCAACTTTGAGGATTAATTTTCACGTCAATTCTATTAAGGACCCTAATAACTGTACAGCAGCATCTGGAAAAGGGGAACTAGTGAGCTATGTGGGTTCCTGAGTTGAGGAGAAAAGGAAGGAAGGAAGGAAGGAAGGAAGGAAGGAAGGAAGGAAGGAGAAAGGAGGGAGGGGAGGGAAGGGGAGGGGAGGGAAGGGAACCTTGTCTGGACTTCTCTGCCTCATTGTTTTGTCTTCTCTCGACTGTCAGTGACCTGAGGGCTCTTCATGGCCTAAGAGCAGCCTGTCATTGTCCATCGTGGTTTTCCTACACTTGGACTTCCTTCTTCCCACATGCTGACTTTTCTTTCTGTCAGGAAATTATTCTAGGAGATGTTGAAAAATACCATTTCCATATCTTATTTTTTTGTGGGGAGAATGTGGTAATAATGTGTGTGTGTGTGTGTGTGTGTGTTTTCAGTGCAGTTGAATCTGAGATAAGGAAAACCTAGAACCAAGTGTCTGTTAGAAGAAGACATGCTATTCACTTCCCTCATGAAGGAGGGAGTGAGGGCATTCTGGCCAGCGTATTTACAGGGACAGTACTTTCAGATTTGAGGGGGAGCTATGTGAGGGCAAAACCAAAAAAACCCTCTTTTGTGATTATTAATTTTGTTTAAAGGGATAAAAAAATACTTTGTATTGAGACTACTGTGTGCCAGGCACTGTGCTACATGCTTTACATAAATTAACTCATTAATCATTACAACAGTCTGATGAGGTAAATACTGCCGTTACCTCCACTTTTTAGATGAAGAAAACAAGATGCAAAGATATTTAAGGAACTTGCTGAAGGTCACACTCTTGGCTGGTACCAGGGCTGGGATGTGCACTCAGGTTACTTCGGACCTCAGCCAGTGCTCTTACTCCTTATGCTAAATTTTCTACAATATATGTCTTCGGGTATTTATAGATATAAGTATCTGTGTTTGTACTTGCGTGAGACTATCGAAATAACAGAGAAGCAGAAATTCTACAGCCATTCTCGTGGACCACATAATACCGTCACCAAAGATCACAGCCTCTCCCCTGCCACCTGTCCCACACTGAGAGGTGATTTTGACAATCGGAACAAATTCACAGGTGACCATCATTACGTTGACAGCCTTATTATAATTCTCGTCACCAACGCCATCATCAGAATCTTCGTTAGAAGACCGTTAGAATCTTCTCAGAGTTTTTCCTGCTGCCTCCACGCCTGCTCTCTTGGGTCCTGCGGAGGCTGGCTGGGGAGTGTGGCTGGGGCGCAGAGAGCTGGGGTGAGTATCTTGGCACTGGCTGCTCAGAGATTCTTGGAGCTGCTCCTGGGCTGCTGTATGGCAGAAGGATGGCTTTATGGTGGCCGAGCTGGTGCTTAGCTGTTTGGGACAATGGGAAAAAGACAGGAAAGGACTTTTCTCTCTTCCGGCTGGCAGCGGTGTGTGCTTGCTCTTTCTGGAGCCACAAGGGCGGAACTGTGCTCATGTTCCAGCCAGAGACCAACCAACAGATTTTGCAGATTTGCCACATGGAAGTGTAGGGTTAATAGCATTGCCACCACCAGGAGGGACATAGTCAAATGTGACAAGTGAAGAAGGAGCAGGCAACCGAACATTCCTTTGTTCTCCCTCTGTAGTCCAGTGTGCTTAGGAAAATAGAAATGTTCCCCTGAGGAGATCCAATTATTCTGCTCTCTTGTTTTGTAAAGTTTTAACTCTTTGGAGAGAGGTGCCTCCTTTTCTATGACCTTACAATTCGCTTAGGCTCAACAGCATGTCAGAAGCTGCTTTTTGAGTTTTTGGTGCACTTTCTTAAACCACTTTCTCCAATTTTCATAAAAAAAGTTAGCAAATCTGCAAATAACTGGATGTGTTCATATTTTAAATTTCGTGTCATAGACAATGTTCCCCTCCTGCATTTTCCCAAACGTTTTATAGAAAATCAAGAAAATAAGTTTTGCTATGGTCATCGTTGCTACAAGAATTTTTGTTTTGTTTCTCTTTGAAACCTAGATGTGATAATCAGTAGGGATTTTGGGGGACAAATAAGCTTTGTCCTTGGCAGTATAGATGACAGGGTAAGGCCAAAAGAACAGCCAGGTGCTGGCTGCTGCATTTAGCTGGTGGGCTCAGGCCATGCTATGGTCTGAATGTCTGTGTTCTGCCCAAATTCATATGTTGAAATCCTAGTCCCCAGTGATGGTATAAGGAGGTGGGGCCTTTGGAAGATAATTAGGTAATGAGGGTGGAGCCCTCCTGAATGGGGTTAGTGCCCTTATAGAAGAGAGAGACCCCTATGCCCTTCCACCAAATGAGGACACAGCCCGAAGGAGCTGTCTGTGAACCAGGAAGTGGGTCCTCACCAGGCTCTGAATCTGCCTTGATCTTGGACTCCCTGTCTTCCAGAGCTGTGAGAAATGAGTTTTTGTGGTTTATAAGCCACTCAGTCTATCTCTATGGTATTTTGTTATAGAAGCCTGAATGGGCTAAGACAAGACATAAGGGTTTCCACTTGCTCCAGTCCTCCCTTTACCCACAGCTGCCTCTTCTCTTCCTTCCCTTGCCTGGGTCCTTCCCCTGTTGAGACAGACCACGGGACAGCTGGCCAGAAGTTGTTCTTCCATGCTACAGGCAGTGTTCTCCACCCTGTCTGCATATCAGAATCACCTGGGAAGCCTATAAAAGAGCAGCCTGGTGGTAGGGCCCAGCCACGAGATGCTTGCAGTGCAGCTGGGGCGGAGAGCCACTGTGGCTGGGCAGCCTTCCTCAGAGTGAGTCTGTGGGTGACCTGGGTCAGAATCGCAGGGTGTCTTTTAAAAAAAATGCAGATTCTGAAATTCTTAACGCATTAAAAACACTTAGGCCTTGAACCTGCAACTTGAAAGGAGACCAAATCCTAACAGGAAATACCACTTTTGAATTATTCCAAATTGCCGTCTGTTAATATCCAGATCTTAGTTTAAATGTTCTAAGTGTTAGGAAATAACTAAAGATTAAATATCTTAAAGCCCTTGATTTCTAAATGATCCAGTACCCAGCTGTTCTAGAACTCTGGGGTGAGTAACTAGTAACTACTCCTTAGAAAGTGGCTATGAAATTATCAGAAATCCCTTAAGGTTATGAAAGTAATAGCGAATAGTTACTAAGCTGTTTTGCTGTACGCCAGGCATTGAGCTTTGCATTTTCAATCCACTATTATCCCACTTTTCAGATGAGAAAACAGGCTCAGAGACATTAAGTAATTGGCTTAAAATCACATGGTAGGTAGCATAGACTGGACCGGACTAAAATAATATCAAGGCCATGATCGTAACTATTATTTAGTTCCTATCATCCTGGAACTAGATACTAGAAAAATTTCCCCTCTTCCTTTGTGCCCCACCTTTATGGTGAAACTAAGAAGAATAAAGGGAGGTTTTCAAGCAATTGTAAATATTAACTAGCTTCGTACTGTTTCCTTTTATCTCCTTCCTTCCATATGCGCACAAAGCAGCCAAAGGTCACTGATGCTGACTTGAGCAACTCCGAATTTATGGTGTGTTTTTATTGTTCAGATTCTTCTTTTACGATATTTAGTCATTCCTGCACCTGAAGGAAGCTTTGCTCTGTTGTCCCTTTGTTTGAGGAGCTACAACACCAATGAGATAAGCAGCACATACTCTCCTGATTACATTGCCCTCGTGCAAACCTGTTTCTAGGTTAAAAGTCCGGGTGTGTGTGTTGGCAGGGAAAGTGGATGTGGGAGAGGAGGAGAGCCATTGGCCTGGGGGGCCCTCACATTTATGAAGAGTCTCATGGAGACATTGCTAATTTTATCTCTAAATCAGTCCATATATATGGATTTGACATATAGGGATATGACACTGTAACCATGTGTGTTTATAGTGTTTGTTTTTGTCTTTTTAAAATCAGCTTTATTAAGGTATAATCTATATACAATAAAATTCAACAATTGTAAGTATACAATATGATGAGTTTTGACAGATGTATATAGTCGAGGTTTACATAAATTTTTTTGTAACAGCTTTAATAAATTATAATTCATAAACCATACAATTCACTTAAAGTATATAGTTTGACGATTATTAGTATGTTCAGAGTAGTGCAACCATCACCCCAATCAATTTTAGAGCCTTTTCATCACCCTCAAAAGAAACCTCGTACCCATTAGCAGTCTTTCCCTTTTCCCCCCGTCCCCAAGCCTCCCAGCCCTAGGCAGCCACTAATCTACTTTCTGTTTTTATAGATTTGGCTATTCTGGACATTTCATATAAATGGAATCATGCAATATGTTGCCTTTTTCAATTGGCTTCTTTCTCTTAAATTAAGGTTTTTAAGGTTCATACATGCTGTTGAATCAGCATTTCATTCCTTTTCACTGCTGAATAATATTCCATTGTGTGGATATGTCACATTTTATTTATTTATTCATCAGTTGATGGGCATTCGGGCCCATTACATATAAATATTCATCAGTTTTCATCACTTATAATAAATATAGAACATTAATATATAGATATTTAGAATAATATATTCTATCTATAGTCTATCTTAATAGATAGAATATTTTCTATAAATATTCATCACTTTCTGGCTGATAGCATTCATTTTTAAGGTGTAGACATTTAACAGATACTTTGCTTTTCATATCCCCATTTGGGCTTTCTTTCTTTCAAGATTTAATATACCAGGAGTCAGAAACATGTAAGTAGCTTAGTCCTTTCTTGACCTCAGAGTCCATATGATCAAGGCAACCACAATTGGACTCACAGTTGTACTAAAATTATTATTTGGAGTTCACCCTATTGTATAACTATCTCAAATTGTGGAAAATGCTTATAGAATTGTAGATGTAAAAATATATAAATATATCATCACTATGATTTTACAAAGTGTTTTCACACTATATTTAGAAGCACGACATGGTGGATTTTTTTTCTTTTCTAAAAAAATGATATTGATATATAACTAAATTCATTTGACTATAGAAGAGAAATTATAAACTGTGACATTTTGAAATGTCAGTGGAAGGTTACAAAATTGATCTACTAACTATGACTTTTTTTTTTTAAGAGATAGTCTTGCTCTGTCACCCAGGCTGGAGTGCAGTAGCACAATCACAGCTCACTGCAGCCTTGGACTCCTGGACTCAAGCAATCTTCCTGCCTCAGCCTCCTGAGTAGTGCACTATAGGTGCTTGCCACCAAGCCTGGATAATTTATTTTTTTTTTAAATTTTTTGTAGAAAATGGGGGTCTTGCTGTATTGTCCAGGCTGGTCTTGAACTCCTGGGCTCAAGCAATCCTCCTGCCTTGGCCTCCCAAAGTGCTGGGATTACAGGTGTGAGCCACCATGTCTGGCCCCAGTGATGATAACTTTTAAAAGATTACTGTTAGTGTTAATATGACCAGGCTTGATAATAAATGGATCAACAAAGACAGTAGATTCACTTGAAAGTTTATGTTTTTGACCTAGAGGGAACTCATTTTAAAGCTTTAGCCTACTTAGAAAGTATTATAAAGAAATCAGTTGTGTGTTGAAATTTCTGCAATTGATGAATGCAGATAATGTTCTTCTTACTTCCAAATATCGTAGAATGAAACTGCTTAAGAAATAGGAAAGTGAAAGTAGAAGTAGAATAATAGCCATGGTAGGGAGAAGGCAGACACAAGAACTAGAAACAGGCGTGATTACTTGTACCTGTTAACTACCCATCTTATGCTTGTTTCTCATGAAATGAAATGCAATGAAATTGAAGTAATTTATATTTCAGTTATGAGCTTCAGTATGTATTAAAGTATATTTGTTTACCTATATATTTTTAGAATCCCCAAGTAATTATTTATCGGTATTTTTATTTACATTTTATTAGAATACCCAAAGAACAATTTATTTACCTACATATTTTTTAGGTATTAGATCATCATTTCTCAATTCCCAGGATCCCTTTACCCAAACTGAGGTGGTAGAGAATAAATGATGTATGTTTGGAGGGGCAAATGTCAGAGTTTAAGGGAAAAGAGTAATATCAATATTAGAACTGCTTCTGGCACAGCAGGTTTGCTCTTTAGTCTATGAAACTTGTTACCCATATTGGAGTCAGAACTAAAACAAAATTTTCAGTAGCTTTTGAAGTGTTTTAATGGCTTTATAAAGATATAACTCAGATATAATAAAATTGATCCATTTGATGTGTACAGCTCAGGGGTTTTTAGTATATTCACAGAGTTGTGCAATCTGCACCACAATATAATTTGAAAATATTTTCATCACTCCAGAAAGAAACCCTGTACCTTTAACAGTCATTCCCCATTTCCACCCCTCAAACTGTTTTCCAACATGGCTTAAGCCTTTTCACCTGTACCAGCAGCTCTGAGGGTTTCAATTCTCCACATCTTCACCCATGGTTTATAGCCTTTTATATAATAAAAGTGGCATAAATGTAACTGAAGGAAGGTTGTGGAACCCTGTATGATTTAGACTCTTGGCTCACCTCACAGATAACTAGATTAAGGCAAAATCAACTTGGGATCAACCATTTCCCACCCCCCACCCCCCATGCAGGATATGTAGTCACATGATCCTAGGCTCTTAAAATAAAGTGCTTCAGCACCAGGCAGTTTGGTAGTGATTGCAATTCAAATGATAATGTGGTGTTGTTGACCTCTTTGCATATTTCAAGTGAAAAATGTATCTGTGAATCTTTAATGAGATATTTATAGATAATGTTTAAAAAGGGGTTATTAGAGAAAGTTTATTGTGGTGGGGGACAGAGGCAAAAGGGAACTGTCAACTGAAAATAAGATTAAATAATTGTAAATCAGTCTGTATTTGGCAAAAACTAGTATAGTACATATGTATACATTTCAGGGGCAGAAAGCTCCCGTGTCAATATTAAATGTTCTTAAATATCAAATATGCAATTCTGACATCTTATAACCAAGAGAACAGAAATTTTCAGCCAGTGTGAACAATCGAGGAAACAAAGAATTGGCATTATTTGAACAGTACTAAAAACAGTGTAGGGCATTGGAGCTTAAAGCTTTACCGTGCATGAAATGTTGACTTTCGTCAATAGACCTTTTCATTTCTCAAAGGAAAGTGATTGTAACTTGCTAATTCTTCTTTCTTCTTAAAAAAAACAAATTCTAGCTTTAGGAGGTAGGTTATCCTTTATTCTAATGATAATTTAATTTTGTTGAATAGTGATATCTTCTTATGCTTAATTTTATTTCATGTTCTTTTCTCTCCTCCAAGGGAGGTTCACAATACATGGAATATATTTAATTTTTAAGTTAAAGTTAAGAAATACACTTATATTACAAGTTAAAGTTAATTTCATGATATCCCATTAGACCCTGTAGTATGACAAAACTGCCCCCAATTACAGTGTTCTTCAAATAGTCTCTCAAAGTGGTTTCTAATTTTGAGTTTAAAAGGTATCTGGTCATGCAGAGTCCTGGTTTGTTAACACTCTGGTTAAAGGAGATTCCAAATTCTCAAAGAGTTTCCTAGAATATGCTATAATGTATACATTTCCTAGGAGCACATTTTTATACAGTTATATGAATAAGACTGCAAAACTTTGAATATACTCATGGAATATTAGTCTAAATAACATAACACATTCTGATACTTATAGATCTTGTTATTTTTTAGGAAAGAAAAAATCCACTGCTTAGATAATATGAGTTATTAATGCCAGGATTTTTTAGATAAAGTGTAGAAAGGATTCTGTTTTGGGACTATAAACACAGACTTCCTGAAACACATTCTTCTTAAATTTCTGCTGAGAGTACCATCTTTCTAATCTTGTTTTCCTTTGTGAGCCCTATAAGATCTGCCCTCTCCAACTCCACCAAACCTATCAAGCCTATCTCGTTTCTACACCTATGTTCATGTTGTTCCTATTGCCTGGGCAGTCCTTTCATGAATCTCCTCATTGTTCTTTAGAGCTAATCTACTGTATGAGGCCTTCTACTCCTGCTCCCGCCTTAATTGCTTTCATTTCCTTCAACTCCTAAACATTTAATATGCATCCATTTCTTTGGTACCCAATCATGTACGTACTCTCTTGTGCACATGCCTTTCCATATGCACATATGTTACCTTCCTAACTGGATGATAAAAGCTCCTAGAGAACAAAGACCATGCCTTATTTCTCTTCTGATTTCCCTTACTATTTAGTGCAATATAATTTAAATTGTAAGTGATCAAAAAATGTTTTGAATAAAGACCACATTTATCATTGCTACATTTCTGTAAACATTAGGATAAATGGGCTTAGTGGAAATTTCAGTTAATTTGGAGTTTTATTAAAAAGAATGCCCGATAAGGAAGTTTATCATATTGTATGATAAAATATGAAGAAGGGGAGATAATAAGAAATTTTCAGAAAAATAGATATGGCATATCTATATTTCCTATATTCTGTTGTCATCAACTGTATTTCTGTATTTTTACCTTGGGCCCAAATGAGACCAAGTGGACTATGGGTGATTCAAATAAAATAATTGACTCAAAATGATTGCATACTCACAATGTTTATTCTGTTGCAAGTAAAAAAATGACATCAGGTAACTTAAAATAATTTACTGGATTAGCTCATAAAAAATGGAAGGCTGGAGCAACCAGGTGTGGGTGTCTCTAGGGGGTCAAGGTAGTGGGACAGACAGAGAGTCTCTTCAGTGTACTTTAATGGGGATCAGTAAACTCCAAATATTTTTCTTTCTTTATAGCATTTCACTCAAGATTCAGAGTCCTGGGAGGGAGGCCCTACTGGCCTCTCTTGGGTTATGTACCACTCTATTGCTCAAGGTCAAGGAACCTTGATTAATAGTCCCTCTGAATCTCTACCCAGAGTGCAGACTTGAATCCCAAAAAAGGAAATTGGGTACCATTACAAAAAGGGGGAACTGAAGACTAGCCTATTTATGAAATTGCCTTACAGAATACAGAATATCAGACAAATAGCAGGTGAGTGGTACCTAAGGAGTAGAGCAAACTCCAGGAGAAAGGTGTTACCCTGACAGAAAGCAAGAAGTCACTAAATGGTATTTTTTGCTATGTTGTATTGAGACTACATGTATCTTGAATTATGAGATGATGACAGATCAGAAGCTGTTAGTCAGCTCTATAAAAACTTGTCTTTCTAGTCAGAGTTGATATCCATGGGAACTTAACTTTGTATTTCTAAAGTTTGCTATCCTAACTATTTTCTGTAAAAAGAATTTCTCTGGCTCCTGTCCTATGTTTTGAAATGTCATCCAAAGCAAGGGAAGGCAAATCAAGGCAGGACAAAGGTAATAATATTTCTGTCTACTTAAAATTTGAAAACTAGCAGGGGAGTTAATCCTCCTCCCTCTCCCCCATCACCTCCCACCTCCCAGGAATATGGGCTTTATTCATGATTCTGCTGCTCTATGTAAATGTGTATTTTTCTTGAAATGCTGTAATTTGAAGATGTAAAAGAAGGAGAACTTTGTAGGCATTTGTCTTTACACAACCTCTTAGTCTCTTTAGATGTTTGGCTATTTCATATACATAATATGGGAAATATATATATAATATCATATATTATCTAGTTTGGGGAATTAAGACTATATTTTCTATAAAGGGGATTCTGAAAAGGAATTATAAAGTACTAAATTGTCATTAGAAAGACCAGAGATGAATTGTTTACTTTTATAATAGAGTCAGTACTTGGAGAGAGTACACTTCTGATGGAGGGACAGATCTGATTAACACAAAGGATTTTGATTTGGAACTTTGGATTATTCTGTCTGTTAACATAATTGTGTGGTTTGAGTACCCAGAGTTTAGACTCTACAGTTTCTGGCACAAATTGTAACATCTTTCTGTTTCAGTCACTAAGAATCGAAAGTTAATTTGTACAAAGGCCTATGGCAGGTGGTGACATGAGTTTTGCCTAGTGCTCTGAATTCAAAGGGAAGAAATCCGTGGAAGCCCAGGCAAGCGTGGGTGCAGCCATGACTCTCTCATAGTTGCCAAATGCCTTGTCATCTAAATAGGGATGTATATGAATGGTCGAGTGATATTCCTATTGTCTTTACCTATTATCTGATGAAACCACAGCCAGGTGAATGGCTTGACAAAACCTGTGGGCAAAGAAGACTCTGTTGAACCTGACTATAAGTCTGGCATGAAGAGACATTGAATGAAAGGACAACTTCGTTAATAAACTAGCTAACAGAGAAAAATAAATATGTAACTCGTTGTCTCTAAGATTAACCACAGGGATCTTAACTCACTGTCTGTAATAATTAACTGCCTGCAGAGATTGTTTTTTTCAAAACATTTGAAAAGAGCTGAGCAGACAGAAAGGAAATGTAAATCCTCCTCATTAGACCAGTTCAGCTAGACTACTGATAAACTATTTCTTCAGGAGAAGGAAAAAAAAAAAAAAAAAAAGGAAAACCAGACGCAGTGGCTCCACAACCATTTCTTACTATCAATCTGCCACAATACAGTTTTCCCCCTTTTTCCCATAAAGTCCTGAGCCTCTTCTGCATGGGGCCAACACTTCCCCTTCCTTCTTTCATGTGCCATGCCTCTTTCCCTTCTCTCTGCTTCCCTCCCTTTCCTTTCTCTCTCAGAGAAAGTAAAATAAACTTTTTACTTCTTTCTATCCTAATCTTTGTGTTGAGAATTCTTTCTCATCCCATGTACAGACTCCCACCCTAACACTGAAGGTATAGGTCATGTGGAAGTCCCTGTTGGGGACATGGAAGCCCAGCCTTGGATCTCCAAAACCATTGCCATGTAAGCTGTTTTAGAAGAAAAATGTTCATATTTATTTTAATAAAATAAAAATTTTGATACCAAAACCTAGTAAAAATTAGGCTGGGTGCTGTGGCTCACACCTGTAATCCTAGCACTCTGGGAGGCCAAGGTGGGCAGATTCTTCAAGCTCAGGAGTTCAAAACCAAAACCTAGTAAAAATTAAAAACAAAAATAGACAAATCTCACCTATGAATTTAAAAATGCCCCTCACCCCAAAATAGACTAACACACTTGAAATGGTGCATTGACCAAGGAAGGTTGAACCCAATAATTTGCGGATGCTTCAGTAGAACACTAAAAATAGAAAAATATGAATGTTTTGTTAGCTTTGTAAAATAAATCTAACTAAGCCCCAGTGGCAGCATCATGGCATCTGAAGGCATTACCACTAAAGTTAGGAACTAGACAAAACTGTCTGCTTTTATTTGACATTATTCTGAATGTACTGTTCCATGCAAAGACAAAAGAAGAAAATTAGAAGTATAAAAATTCAAAATATATAAGGAGGTAAAACTATCACTGTAGATGATTATATAACTGTATTGCATTGTACATTGTACATAAGAAAACCATCTGAAAATCTACTGCAAATAGGAGAATTTAGTAAGGTAGTTGGATGCAAAATTAACATACAGATATCAATAGGGTTGACACATACAAACAGAAGATAAATCAAAGGAGTGACCTCAATTATAATATTAGCAAAAAGTATAAAATGCATAAAGATACAATAAAATGAATAGTGAGGAAAACTTTAAACACTAAAAATACAAAAAGAGTCTTGAATGCATGCAAAACACACCATATTCTTAGAGTCAACATCATAAAAGTATCAATTCTCCCTAAATCACGTTTTAAATTTAAGTCAGTCTTAATGAAAGCATCATCAGACTTCTTTCAAACCAGATAGGCCAATTCCGAAATCCATAAAAAAAAGCAAACAAACATGAATAGCCAATAAAATATTGACAAAGGAATGCAATGATGGGGAAAGTGAGAAGGAACTCAGCTCCACTAATGACTAAACTATGTTTTAAAAAGACTTTCATGAAAAGATTGTGTAATGAAACTAATGCGGTAATGGTATGTGAATAGACAGACCAATGGAACAGAAGAGAAAATCCAGAAATACACCCATGTATACCTGAGAGTTAGACAGGAATTTCAAATGGCTTTTTACCTCTGAAATGATGCACAACATTCATACTGTGAGAAATGCAAGTTAAAACTACAATGAAATACTATTTTAATGCCAAGAAATTGACAAAAATCCAAAAGTCTCACACCATACTCAAAATCCTGGAGATATTAATCATATAAATTAGTTCTATCCCCTTGAAGCCAATTTGATAGTACCAATTACAATTATAAATGCACCTTCCCTTTGACTCAGCAATTCCACTTTTGGATTTTTCCTAACAGATACAAAGTAAAAACATATATGCACATGTAAGATCGCATTGTTTTTTCATTGTGAGCCATAGGGGACTGGTTAAACAAATTGCTATACTGGAGTACAATGCAACAGTAAGAAAAGAATTAGGCAGGTTGGTATGCATCCATGTGAAAGAGCTTCAAGATATTTGTCAAGTGAAAAAAACAAGGCACATACCAGTGTGTATAATATACTAAATGTTATTTTTTGTGTAAAATAATAGAGGAACTCTATTTGAGTGTGCTCGGGTATGCATAAAGAAACTCTAGACGGATATAAAAGAAGCAAGAGGCATTGGTTTTCTGTGGAGATGAGGATTTGATGAGAAATAGGTAGAAAAAGGACTGTATATCCTTTGTACTTTTTGAAATTTTGAGCCATGCAAATGTTTTGCCTATTCAATAAGTAAATAAACAAGCATACAGCCATATGGTGAGATTCTATGTATTTATTTAAAAAACGCTAAAGATGCTTTCTATGTATTGATAGGGAAAAATCTTCAAAGATGTTAAGTGAATGAGGCAAGGTACAGAATATAACGTATAGAGTGCTACTTTTTGTTGAAAACGAGGGAAATCGAAGAATATTTGCTTAGTGTTTCATAAGGAACTCTGGAAGGGTATTCATGTTGGTGAAAGTTGTGATGTGCTGCCAGTTCCCCCTCCAGGCTCCCTTCAGGAATGAAAGACTCCTTGTCCCAACTGTGGGGGATGCCGCTGGCAGATGGCCTTCAGCCAACAGCCCTTGTGGAGCCACCTCACCTCAGGTCACCCACCACCCCTTCCTGGGTGGCCGCATCCAGTGAATGGTCGACATGGGGGTGTGACGGGGCAGCTCCCCACGCCTAACTCAGGGCAGCTCTGACGGGTCAGCCCGACTTTGGAAATCCCCTTCGTTAAAACTGCAAGGGGGCCTGTCCTCTCCCCCTGCCATCTGTGCCCTTGCACAGGTGTCGACTGTACAGCACTCCTAATGAATCTTCTTCTTGCTAACAGCCTGCTTCCTAGGGAACCCAAGAACCTAAAAACCAGCAGCTAAACTCGGTGGTTCCCTGTGGTTGGGAAGCGATGGGAACCTGATGAAGGGGTATGAGACGTTTCACTCTATGCGTTTTTATAATTTAAAAAAATTTTTTTTGTACCATGTAGATGCATGCTTTATTCAAATCATAAATGAAAATTTAAAAGTTAATATGTCAGTGATATTTTATGCTTTTCCATGTACATCTTTAGAGAACCTTTTATATTTTTTAATGTAGGAGATATTTTAATCCAAAATACTGTCCTGTACCACACTCTAAATATGCTTTTCTCTTCTGTTTGTTTTTCTTTAGGACCTACAGAGAAACACCTCCTTGATTTCATCCTACGATGGAACTTAAAAAGTCACCTGATGGTGGATGGGGCTGGGTGATTGTGTTTGTCTCCTTCCTTACTCAGTTTTTGTGTTACGGATCCCCGCTGGCTGTTGGAGTCCTGTACATAGAATGGCTGGATGCCTTTGGTGAAGGAAAAGGAAAAACAGCCTGGGTTGGATCCCTGGCAAGTGGAGTTGGCTTGCTTGCAAGTAAGTGGATACATTTATGCCTCTCCTTACTCTTTAATCATTTAATTACATTTGTTGCATCATTAACACTGTGCAAGGCATAGGAGGCTTCTTTTTTAAAAAAGCATATGTTGAAACGCTTTCACTATAATAAAGCTGTGTGAAAATATAGGCATTCTGTAAGATATTCAATCATTCATTCATTTCTTTATTCATTTATTTTCTACTATGTACCAGGCAGTGTGCTCGCTGCTGGCAATGAAAAGATGAATGGCAAACACAAGCTTCCTGCCCATAAGAGTAGGAACAGTAAGAGACACACATCCATGAGTAAGAATAAATCAGGGAGGTGAAGGTAGTGATCCAGGTATGTGCAAGGTACATCAGTGACCAAAGGACCAAAGGACCAAATGATTCTCAGCAGCCCTCTAAGCAGGTTCTACATGGCGCATGGTTACTCTTTTTTGATTCAGATACACTGTGGCCAAATCACATGCCCTATGCTCATGACGACTTCATAAGAAAAATCTGACATATCTAAGAGTTGATGATGTTATTAAGGATTTTAACATAGTGTTATGTGAAAGATATTCATGATGTATTTTGCATGTCTCCAAAAGTAATATTCTTCATAAACAATCACATGTTTTTTAATAGTGCTTCCTATCATCTTTAGAGAAAACAGTAGAGAAATTTTATTTTCCTTTTCACCATTAAAATCATATGCCACTTCAATTTCTGGAATCATAGTTTGAACTCTGCAAGAATATTTAGTGATCATCACTCTAATGTACTTGGAACTATTTAAGCACAAATGTACTTAGATGGTGACCTTGATGCTAGACAGGGTCAGTGGCCCTGGGGACTCTTCCTGTGTGCTTTGAATTTGCAGTTACTCCTTGAGCAAGTCACAATCTCTATTCTTACAAAGAAAATTAGGACATTGCATGCAGTAATTTGTAAAGTGTTTTTGAGCTCTCAAATGGTTTCATGAAAATATGCTTAAAACAAAATGCATTGGCCATTCCTTCTTTTAAATATGTGTCTCTCCTTGATATTAAAGGGGACTTCTAAAGAAAGAACAAATGCTTCCAACTGTTGTATTACTTTGTTAAATTATAAACAAGACAAAAACACTTCAAAAACAATGCTGGATCATCTGGCTGTGTCAGATAACTAAACATACCTAAACAAATAAAAATAATACTACCTTCATGAGCTCAAGAGAAACAGGAAAAGTTTGCCCAAGATTTGTTTGAGAGAGTATTTCAAAATAGGATTTGTTAGTAAAGCCATCAAAGTACAAGTGGATAATAATTGATATGTAAATAATGGGATTTGAAAGTATTGATTGCTAGAAAATGTATATTGGAGAGGAGAGAAGTTTTTTTAATGTTCTCTAGTTAGTCACCATTTCTAGTAGCAAATTCTAAGTTAAACAGAAATGTAATTACCTTGGCTTCTAGCAAGGGTCCAAGAATAATTGAAATATCTCACTTAGCACATGCTTGGAGAACAAAGCTTCTTTCACAAGTCTCTCCAGGTCGGAGTTGAAGATTGAGGGAAGCTGAGATCTCCTTAAGGATGGGGCATTTGTGGTCAGAGCTGAGGCTGGCTGTCTTTGAAAATTGAACTGCAGCTGTACACTCTCTCCAGGTTCCTAGGTGAATGGCCACTCATCTCAAAGGCCAGGGACAACCCTCTTCACTTTTAAGCAGGATGGGCTACGTAGTTTGTGGGCCCCAGTGCAAAATGAAAATACAGGATCCTTGGTAAAAAATTGTTTAGAATTTCATGACGGTGACAGCAGGGCATTAAACCAATCCTTCTAATAGCTGGGCCTTGTGGGATCACTCCAAGCCCTGTGCAACTGCATTGGTCACGAGTCCAAGAAGCCGACCCTGTCTGTAGGGCCTGGGGAGACAGAGCGTCTTGCCCAGATTTCAGGGGGAGAACAAGTACTCGAATGAGTTTGGAGCTACAGTCAGAGGCAAATTCAGGTCCTGGCTCTACCATCATTTAGTGAGTGGCCTTGAAGTCACTTAACCTCTCTAGGCCCAATGTCATCAGCTAGATGAGGAGGCACCTTGACCTGCTGCCCAAAGCTTTTGAAGATGAACATAGAAAAAGGAAGGCAGAGGATTCAAGAATGAGAAAGTGGTGGTGGCGAGGGGAAGATGACGGGAAGAGCTACCACTTACGGGTGTGTGTACGTATGCTTTAGACACTGTGTTCAGGTCTGAGCACAGCTGACGCCACTGAATACACTGTTTTTGATAGTGGCCTCTCTTGGTTATTTATAGCATAAATTAAGAGATAAATCCTGAAACTACGTTTATATATTATAGTATCAACAAGAAGTGTGTGAGCCACATTGACCATGCACTTCCTTAACAACTTTGTTCCGCAGAGAAACAAATGGACCATCACCACCTTGGAACTGAAACAAGTATATTTCATGTTGCTGACTCAAATGTTTATCAGTGGCTCTTAACCAAGGTGATAATTAGAATCATCTATAGGACAATTCAGCATATAATTGCCTGGATTTGCCCCTCAACCATTCCAATTCAGTTGGTCTGTGATGGAGTCCAGACACGTGAATTTTTTTAAAGTCCCAAAAATGATTTGGGAATGACCACTGGCTTAAGCTCTCTTTATTTAGGTTTCAGTCTTATACTTTTTGATAACTCTCTGATGTATAATTTGTTTGAGTTTTTTTTTTTTTATTTATAAAGGTAACTACTGTAGGTTTCTGCTTGGGTGTGGCACTGCTCATGCCATATAAATCATGAAAAATAAATTATGTGTCCAATCACCCTGGTTCTGGTGGAAAATAAAACATGTAAATAGACATCTTTTATCCTTTTTTGATAAAATATGAACTTACATGTATATACACACATATTTACATACATATATCTTTTTGAGAAAAGATGAGCTTTATATACATTCATATACACAGTTGCTCTTAAATTTAGGGGCATATATGAATTATTTGAACTTGTCTTAAAAGCAACTTTTATGCATATCAGTGGGTCAGGGATGAGGGTCAGGAATCTGCACTTCAGCTCCCCAGTTGATTCTGATGCAGGCAGGCCATCTGGTATCTGAGAAACATTAGCTGTCTTCTTTACCCAGTTTTATCCAGAGAAGACATGATAGGTGTCATCCTTGACCAATTCTGTGATTCAACCTCTGTAGCTTTATAATTGAGCAAGGCACAGCAGCATCAGTACATTTGCCAAGCAACATAAAAATTCTGCTTTTTATGTACTTGTCCCTGAAGTTCTCTAAGTGTCCCTTTTGTGCCTGGCTCAATAGCAGCCACTTTTGCTTACTTTATCTTAGTTGATCCCCATAACAATGCATTGAGGTGGGTGTTATTGTCCTCAAGGTTCAGCGACCTGCCCAAGATGAAATACTTTCTCCAATGGGAGGAGTGGCACCTGAGCTCAGGTTTTTCTAACCTGTTAAGCCTGTTTCTTTATCTTTAAATTGGAGATAATAAAAGTACCTACCCTGTATGATTGTTGTGTAGAATAATTGAGATGGTATTTGGCATATGGTAAGTACTCAATAAATTTTAGTTATCAGAGAACAAATTGCTCCCAAATGAAATGACTCTCCCAAGCAGTTCCAACCAAACTGCAGAACCTCTAAAGGAAAGAGACCCTGGCAGATGAAATGCAAAGACAGTTCTTAGAAGGATAGGCAGGAGGGAGAGCTGGAACTTCACTGAGATTGTGTCTAAGCATCTAAAATGTAAAGGCCCGGTCTTTATCTTTGAAAAACTTAGATTTGGACAGTAGCTCATAATAGCATATTAGAACTGTAAAAAGATATGCACTCTTTATAACCTTAATTCTTAATTCCTTTTCTCTGAAACCTGAGTAATTCAGGAGAAAATATTTCTTCCTTTTGCCTAAATTATTTGTCCAGATAATCCTTGGGATGAATAAAGCTGGGTATAAAAAGGATCCTACTCTCTGGGTGATACATTGTGAATGAATTCATCATCGTTACATATGTTTGTAGGGTCTTCTCTGTGGTTGGGATGCCAAGATATCCATGCTTCTAAGGGGTTTGCAGTCTCAGAGAAGAGATAGAAAAAAGGTAACTAATAATTTAGACTTTATAAATACCAAGGAGAATAGCATTGGCAAGACAATCTCTGCAGTTTTATAGAGATAGCCTTCAAGGTGGGCCAGGTGGAAAGATGGACTGTCACAGGTGACAGGCAGGGAGAGGGCAGTCCATGCAAAGTCCCTGTGGGCAAAGGCCTGGAGCCCACAGTGCAGATGATGTGTTTGGACTGAGTAAATTTGGCTGGAGAGGAGGGTTAGTCTTAGGAGGTATGGTGGTCAATTTTATGTGTCAATTTGGCTAGGTAATATTCCCCGGTTATGCAAACACCAATCTAGGTGTTGCTGTGAAGGTATTTTGTAGATGTGCATAAAGTTCATCATAAATTAACTTCATGTAAGGTAGATTAGCCTAGATAATCCAGATGGATTTGATTCAATCTGTTGAAAGGCTTTTAAGAGCAGAAATGAGCTTTCCCAGGAGAAGAAATTCTGCTTGTGGCTGCAAATTCAGCCCATGCCTGAGAGTTCCTACATGCCCTTCCTAGTGACTTGCCCTACAGATTTTGAACTTGCCCAGCTAGGCAAGTATTGTCTGGCTAATCTTGTAAGCCAATTCCTTGCAATAAATCTCTTAATATATATTTCTTGCTGTTTTTGTTTCTCTGGTTGAAACCTGACTGATAGAGGAGGAATGGAAGGTAACTGAATGGCCTTGCATTGTTTTAAGATGAGCTAGAATGCCCTTTGGCTAGATGTTGTTCTTCAAATTCAAGGAAGAGGGTGGGGCTGCTTCTCAGACAACTCAGTGGCTAAAATTGCAGGGAGATCTTTCTTCAGAGTTTTCAGCAGATTTAATAGTCCTCACCCCCACTTTTGTCCTCAGTTCCTCCAAAGGCCTTCAGACTCATAATATGAGTCAGTAAATACATCCCAGGTTAATACAGTGAGTCAATATCGCCAACCCCACTTGCTGAACGAGTGGTGAGTGCCAGCAGAGCTGGGTTTGGGTATTACCCCCAAGTACTCTTAACTGTTTCAGGAGCACTAAATTCCTGCCTCCCATGAGGATTCTGTTGCATTGGCCAGTTCCCAGTGTGCTAGGCAGTTCTAGGACTGGTGACAATAATGACTGGGTTTTGGTTAAACTTTCTGCCTTCTCCATAGACCACGAAACCAGCCAACAAGAACGGCAGTCGGTATACATGAGAACAAGGATTTGAGTGGGTGCAGCTCCTCAGTGCCTTTCTCTTTCTCGAGAAGATGAACTTGAGATTCACAGTCTTAGCTGGAGCAAGGAGTGAGGAACCTGCCAGTCTGAAGGAGCCCACACCATGAGCTCCTGCATTCCAGGTGGAGGAGTAGGGCTTTCATGGGCCCAAGTGATCCCCTCTGTTAGGAAATCCCTTCTGCACGGCAGACCTACAACCTGGTTACTGCTATATTTCATTTCTCACTGTACATTGGCCAACTTAAGGATTCAGTGTGGCAGGCCTGGTCATCCTTTCACTCTTGGGACTGTGAAACTTTTTAGGAGAAAGATGTACATGAGGGTGACTTTATTTCCCAAAGGGAATACTTTCATTCTCAAAGCTACCTTATAATAATTTCAAAGTAGAAAACCACATTATGTTTCTGTTTCCTCCATTCAGAACGCATTCTCCTCCCTTTGGTTGACATAATCATACTCTATGGCCCTGTTCAAGGCTCAGTTCCTTGGCCCCGGGTGATCTCCCACTTCTGAAATCCCAAAACACACTGTCTGAACCTTCCTTTTGGTGCTTATTGCCTATGCCCTTCGGTTTTAGTTTAATTCTTGAAATGTGTTTGTTTTGCCTCTGGTCTAGGCCCTGGATGATGCATGGTTTTCTGTGTCTTCTAATAAAATATGAGACTCTAGTGCTGTGCTTTACAGTACAGTAGACACATGGCTACTGAGCACTTGAAATGTGGCTCATTTGGATTGAGATGTGCTATAGGTGTAAGAAATATACACTGGATTTCAAAGACTTGGCACGAAAAAGAACGAAAAATATCTCAATGATGTTGAAATGATAATATTTTGGATATATTAAGTTAGAATATGTTATTAAAATTAATTTCACCTCCTTTTATTTTTCTTATGTTACTATTAGAAAGTGTAAAATTTCATATGCGGTTCACATGTGTGACTCCTTATGTTTGTATTGTACAGCACAGCTCCAGTGGATGCTTGGTAAATACTGAAGGGAGGACAATGGCTAGTTATTCATTTTTCTGTCTGATTAACACAGAACTAAATATAATGTTGCTAACATATTTTTAAATTTGTAATGCATTCTTCCTCCATGCTGACTTCAACAGCCAGCAAAAATTGAACTGTATTGTGTCTTCCCAAATTACCCAGAAGGGCTGAAAGAAGCAGTGTCATCACTTTTTGACTTCCTTAGAGGCAATTCTTCTCATTTTTCTAATTCATCTGTGATCATAACAGAACTCTTTTTAAGGTAGAGTTTTCATTTTCTTTCCCGTCATCGGCTGAAAGCGATATCAATCGGTCTGACTTGCAGATAGCTAGTAACGAAGAGTTTTCTATTTTCTGTTTTGTATTTAAGAGCTTGCAATGCTCAAAATCCCATCTTCAGCCTCCTTTCTTTCTTCACGCCTCGCTTTAGTTTGTAGGGTTATTTGTTCTCCTTTACATATGAGTTTTTTCCTTTTTTGGGAGAATGTGTCAGTATTGTGCCAGAAATGTCGCCAGGCCATTCTGCAGGAGGCTAGAATATCTTTTAAGGGCCGTGTATACTACCCAGAAAGGACAGAACCGTTCGCCTCCCAGCGCCTCAGCTGCCTTCTGCCTTCCTTAGGCCAGTCTTCTGTGCAGCCTGCCGGCTCTGCTACCTAACGGTCCAGCTCAGGATTTCAGTTCCTCCAACCAGTCAAGGTTAATCTCCCAAACAGAAAGTAGTACCAGCAACAGAGGCATCCAATCACCAATACCAAAAATAGTAATAATGGCTCTCGAACACCAGTACATGGGCAACCGTAAGTTCAAGTAAAACTTTTACCAAGGGCAAAATGAGTATAAAGGCAGTGATATGTGGAGTGTGTGTGTGTGTGTGTCTCGGTGGTTCCCACTGTCTTCCTACTATTTTACATTTTATTCTGAAATTATAGCCATCTCACTATTTCCTTATTCAAATATTCCTTCTTCTTTAATGAAGCAGTGGTAATAATAGAGGGTGATTACATTTTAAAAATGTCTTGTTAAATGAAAAATTGCCCCCCCCCCTTCTCTTCCTAAAATTCTTCAGGTTCACTGCATGGAATCACTGGTTCATGTTTTGGGTTAACTAACTTTTGTTCCAAAGATCCCTTCTGCAAAGTGAAAGACCTGAAACATAATGAGAAATCTCCCCTGAGAGTAGTCCTTTGGCTTAATTTGTCTCTTGAAACTCATCCAGGGCTGAGAAATAACACATGGTTTATCATTTTGGAGACCTTGCATGTTATTACAAAGGACTAAACACGTAAATGTGTCAAGATTTACAGATGTGACTTGATGGTCACTTCATTGTACTTTGCCCTGATTGTTATTGATGAAATATGAGGCTATTGTGGATTAAATCTATGTAAATAGAATCTATAAATATACCCTGGCTTTAAGGATGAGGGTAAAATATGCTCTAAATTTTTAAATATCAAATGATCATAAAGGTTATGTTTTTATGTGACATAAATTCATAAAACTATGTAATCTGGAAACTATTAACTAAAACACATTGATGTTATGTTCTTTACTAATATTTTGATTTCTAGAAAATTAAGGTACCGATTAAACTATTTCTCAGTTGGTAAGAATGCTGGGCTGACATTGGCCTTCACACTGTCATTGATCAGCTTTGGATTCTTGTTCAAATCATGTGATCTTTCTGAGCTCTGGTTTCATCATTTTCAAATTGAGGTGTTTGGATCATTTCCAACGTCCAAAATTTCAACTCTAAAATTTTTTTGTCTTGAATCTCCAATATCAAGATATTTTTTCTCTAAGTAAGCAGTAGATGGCAGTGTGAAAGTTGAGGTTTTTTTTTTTTTTTTTAAAAAACGGCTTTCAGTTTACTGTTTCCATTTGTGAAATAATTTCTGCTCATTTCTTCCTGATGCCTAAATTTTTTTCAAAGAATCATGTGTTAGGCAAAAATGATGTAAGAATTTATCATGTAATTGATAGCAATGCTATATATTTTATGGAACAGTGGTTTTAATTGTCCATGCTATGAAATTATTAGTCCTCATTCCCACCCCTAGTCTCCTCAAATCTGGAGTTTCCTTATGGAGTTAACATGCATTAAAATGCATAGATTTAAAGTCCTATTTAGAGGATGAAACTTGAAACTTTTCAAGTATGCCAATAATGATCTCCATGTCTTTCAGTCCTCTTGTGCTGTTAAATTCGTGAACACTAACTGTCAATGTCCATGCAGTTTGGTAACAAACAGAGAACGGTCATGCCTTATGCTCTCAGACATCCATTTGTGAAATTTGACTCCTGTAAAACCGTTTCTATTTTTGAAGTATCTAAGTATTTCTCATTGGGTGTATGGACAGCTCAACTATTGGATGATAAGTTTGGTCTTTCAAATGGGTTTTCCTTTTAAAACACTGACACAGACTATTTCCCTCTGCTTGTCATATATTCTTCTGCGCTGGCTCACAGGAGAGGGCCTGATCATGCCAGGGGCCAGTTCAGGGCCAGGGAGGAATGTGGGAGAGCTGTAAGCACTGGGAGCTATGATCTCAGTGTATCCTGGTGGCCATAATCTGGACTTAAACACGTGTTTAAGAGATTCTCTGGTATTGGGAAGAATGTCGGGCATGGGGTCTTCCGATCCTGGCTCTGCCGTTTACTAACAATGCGATTGTGGATGGATTCCATCATTTCTCTGTTTGAGGTTGCTTTAAAAAGAAGTAAAAGATACATACAGAAAAGTGTACATATTATGAGAGTATAGCTCGATGAATTTTCACAAAATGAACACACCCCTGTAATCAGCACATTCACACCAAGGAACAGAACATGAGCAGTACCCTGGGAGCTTGGCTTTGCTCTCTTCTGAGTATAACTCCCCAATCCCTACCAAAGATAGTCGCTGTCCTGACATCCAACCATAGATTAGTTTGGCCTGTTTTGACTTTTTATAGTTGTAATTATGTGGTATGCACTTGTTTTTGTGTTGGGTGTCTTTCACTCAGCATCTTTGTGAGATGCATCCATATTGTTATGTATAGTTGTGGATCCTTCATTCTCCCAGCCATATGATATGAAGATACCAGAATTTACTTACACATTCTACTGTTGATGAACACCTGGGTTTCTTGGTTTTAGCTATTATAAATAATTCTGCTGTGAATATTTATGTGTACGACATTTACTGTAGTTATCTCTGTTGGATGTACACATAGAATTGGAACTTCTGGGTTTTACAGTGTGCTCTATTCAACTTCAGGAGATAATTCCAGCAGTGTATGAGAATTCCGCTTGCTTCACATTCTTGCTAAGACTACTGTCTGTCTTTAGCCATTCTAGTGGGTGTGCTTTTTGAAAATTGGACATCATAATTTGAACCTGGAAAGGTTGTTGTCAGCTTAATTAATGTGTGCTTTTCTTTAATTCCAAATCCTGGTTCTTCCTTTTACCATGGACTTGGACAAACTCTCTGAGCTTGTTTCCTTCCATCTGAAATGAGACTATTGGGCCGAATGACCCTTAATGTCCTTTTATTTCTAGTATGCTAAGCTTTGCAATTTTAGGTGCTTTTCAGGTACAGTGCTAGTGGGAAAGAATTCAATATCACTTAAATTCTGTTGCATGAGCAGTTGCTCACTTACACGTAGAACAACTCCAGGTAATGGTCACTTTTGCCCATCAGTCAACAGAGCACAGTAACACTATGAGGTGGGTACTGTTATTATTCCAATTTTCAGATGAGGGAAGAGCAAATAAATTGCCCAAGATCAAACAGTTAGCAAGTAACAGGGCTAAAATTTGAATAAAGTCTGACTCCGTAACCCTCATTTCTTAACTATGTGATCTTACCATCCTTCAATTTCCTTATCACAGAAAAGGGGAAATGGGACTAGCAATCTTGTCTACCCCTCAGGGTTGCAGGAGGATTAAAATGAGATGAGATTGTTTATGTAAAATACCTTGCGTAGTGTCTGCATGTTGTAAATACTTGGAGGATTTTGTTGTTGTTGTTGTTTTATGATGGAAAGAATCATTTTGCATTTATGATGGATGGATCATATGATTGTGGGAAAGAGGTTCCTGTTAAATAAGTGAAGGTTTCATTTCTTTGTTTAGGTCCTGTCTGCAGTCTTTGTGTCTCATCTTTTGGAGCAAGACCCGTCACAATCTTCAGTGGCTTCATGGTGGCTGGAGGTCTGATGTTGAGCAGTTTTGCTCCCAATATCTACTTTTTGTTTTTTTCCTATGGCATTATTGTAGGTAAGGAACCTGGTCACTATGACATTTATAACCTAAAAGAGTTATGCATCATTTTACCTGTGTCAGGTTTATTATTCAGTTAACATAAAGGAGTGAAAACACTCACTAATAACTTACATTTAATGACCACTTTTGTAAAAATTGTTGCTTTAGTAAAAAATCTGCCCAGTGAATCAAAGTGTTTGAAAGGATAAACGCATTTCTAAAATTCATGCTACGTCTCCCTGCAAGGCACAGGAAGGTGTTTCATGTCAGATCTTGTCTCTATATAGCACAAAAAGGAAAAATGAGAGAGGGGGAACATAAAAGTTAGATGTCGGCCGGGCGCGGTGGCTCACGCCTGTAATCCTAGCACTGTGGGAGGCCGAGGCGGGCGGATCGTTCTGAGCTCAGGAGTTCGAGACCAGCCTGAGCAAGAGCGAGACCCCGTCTCTACCAAAAAAAAATAGAAAGAAAATTAATTGGACAGCTAAAAATATATACAGAAAAAAAATTAGCCGGGCATGGTGGCGCATGC
>RJWJ010016322.1:0-34679 GCA_004363605.1 Indri indri
TATCTCTGTTTGGGTGAAACTTTAGAAGAAGCCACTCAGTCTTGCCTCACTCACAGTGCAAATAAGCATCACAGTCAATTTAAAGGTGTGTGAAACAAGAGGTCTCCTCTCCTATCCACATACCATTCCTTCTTCTTGTGGTGAAATGATGGAGTGATAACATTTGAGAAACAGTGATTTACAGATTTGCCTTTCCTATTGATCTAGTGCAAGGTCAACCAGATGGGCATCAGTCCTATGGAAGAATGCACTTCATATGTTATTAATTAGTTACATTTGTGCTACCTAAATCTTCCATGTTAAGAGAATTGTGACTTCTAATAGATATTTTTTGTAATTTGTATAATTCTGCTTTCATGCCAAATAATTTTTCAAATGGTTATAAAGTTCATGCAAATGCTTCTTAAGTTTTTTCTCAGCTAATATTGACTAATCTTCCAGCCCGAGGTTGAATTTTACATTTATATTTGCATATGCATGACAGTGGTTGAAAAACATAAAAGTGACTTAATATGAGTTTTGAATTGGGAAATAGGTATAATACCAATAGGGTTTATACTTGCATAGGATTATCAGTTCTTTCATTTATTTACATTGTGATTCTTTTGCCTTTTTTTCAGTGCTGAATTTTCGGTAATAAATCTGCCAAAGTCTGCAGGTCATTGATAGTATATAAGTGAAAGACAGTGGAATTTTACAAAACATCATTTATCTTTTAATATCTGCCTCATTTGACAAGAAGTTTAGTTAATTAAACAACAAATAAAAGGAACCCTGTGAACCATTGAGTTAAACCCAAAAGCTGATGAATTGTTATTGGACAATAAACTCGAAATAATAAATTGTCTCTTTATGAACTCTAGTTCATAACTCTAGTTCATTAACATTATAAGGCACATTTTTTGAAAACAGTTTGTCTTGTGGTTGCCCAAGAGATAAAAATAAAGCCAATTGTTCTTGATTTCTTCATTAATCTTGGAGAATGCTAACTCTCGTGGTATTGAATCTTCTGAAATATTTAGTTCTCAGGTTTGTGTTACTGCAGTTTCCTTTAAGTCCCTTTAGGATGGTTTCAGTTAAATGTTACTTAAATATCTTGAAAGACACATGCAAGTTTTTAATAAATGAAAACTCAAGGGGTGCTGTATATATAAAAAGCTCTCTATACTTTTCCCTTTGGGAGAGCGTCATTGAAATCAATAAGGGATTGATGAATACAAGTGCGATTTGGACATTATCTAAAGTGTAAACTCTGGAGTAACTCTAGAATAACTTCCTGTAAAGCAGGAAGTTAAAAACTGTTATAAAATACAATTGCAATAGAAGATGAGAGGAATTGCCAAGAATTATAGCCTTATATGTCTATTTTTCCCGATAATCTATACTAATATAGGACTCTAGTAATCAAAATAAAACAATCTCTTTTGTAGGCTTGAATTGGAGGGGAAAAATTTTATATCAGGTTTTCCAAAGAGTGTCTCTTAGAAAATATTAGGATAGAAATATGTTATATTAACCTTCTGTGGATCTCTTATGAAAGTTTTTAGAAAAATTTGGAAACATAGTTTCCTTTTATAATAAAAAGGTAATTATCATCCTAGGTGAGTTTTCTCAGAATCTAATAAGCTTGATTCTGTTGCCAAAAGATGATGTTATGATGTTAAGCCATTCCAAAGATACAAGTTTCCTGCAATTAGGAATGAAAAAAGAGTACTCTAATGTTTTTAAATTAGAAGAGTGAGCTTATGTGTTATGCTTATTCAGCCATTCAACCAAAGCAATTGCATGGAAAAAAGTATAATATTCCATGGATTAACCACAGATATGTTTAAATATTTATGTTTATGTAGATTGCACTCTTTATCAAATGAAGATGGCTCAAGTGATGCTAGATAGCTTATTTTAAATTTGTTCACATGTTAGTCATGTATGTTGATGTGTTCACATGTATTGATAAAAACTGTATGCTACATAGCTTTTATTTGCAATTTTTAGTTTAGAAAAATATACCTAGATCCGAAGTTAGGCATTTATCCATTCTTTATAGCAGTATTCTACTATTTTGTCTTCTGCATTTCTAAAATATGTTTGTTATAATAATCACTAACATTAATATTTCCTTTTTTATGTTTGTTATTTATGTTTGTTATAATTTACGTTTGTTATAATAATTTATGTTTGTTATATTTATGTTTGGTAATTTATGTTTGTTATAATAATCACTAACATTAATATTTCCTTTTTGACAGGCATTGTCCTAAATAATTCACATTATCTCACCTAATTCTCTAACAAAACTGTGAATTAGGCAAAATTTTTTGTCCTCATAAAATGGAGGTGAGGAGAAATTAAGTAACTTGTCTGAGGTCACAGGGACAGAAAGAGGTAAGATTAAAGCCCAAGCAGTCAGATTCCAGAGACAGAGCCATTTCCATAGATGTCACTAGAAATAGTTTTAAGATCCACAAAAATCGTAATGAAAAGAACAGGAAATTTTTTAAGAAGGTATTCTGTAAACTCATTTTATCATGCTAAAATTGTCACAGTACAGTTTTCCTTTTTGCTTAGAACATGAAGCCTTCCTAAAAATAAAGGGAATAAAATTAATTCTCTACATCATCTCACATTCCCCCTGCAATTTGGCATTCGTCCAGGCAAACATAAGGGGAATTACTTCTCTAGAACAGGTTTATTTTGTTGCTCTAGTTGAGATCTCCCTTTTGGCTAGGGGAACAAGTCTGAGTTCAGGTAAAGGATAACTATCAAAAAGAATTATTATTTAGGCTCTTCATTTCACCATGTAAATTTATCAGAGTGTATCTCTGTAAGTTCCATATACCCTATACTTTCTCTTAAAAAAACCAAAAAGTGATGCAAGAATTCTTTTGCATGGATATCATTGTATTATTAAAAATATATAGTATTGAGATACACTCAATTTTTCTATTTTATGAACATCTTTTATATAACAAGGGCCAAATAATTATCATTTTGGTTTTAGTTCCATTACTGTTAAAAATACAGAAGTATTGGGAAAGAGAGCTGCAAGCTTTGGGCAAATTTCAGCATTCCTTTGCCCTGTGCATTTTCATTTATTTATTACTAAGAACCTGTGTTGTCAAAGAGAACACATTTAAAAGCAAGGAACAGAAAGGTGAGGCATTTTCTAGTATAGAGTATGAGTTGGCAAGAAGGGCACACAAAAGGCAGAGCTAAGTGCTGAGCCATGTGCTATTTTAGGGTAGCACTAGCCATGAAACAATGTGCTGAGCTGTAAAAGACGGCAAATACATTCTACATTTTCAAGGTGTGTGCTCTTCAGAAACAATCATTTCCACCCTCCCTCCTTATCCAATAGGAATTAACTGTCTTTGAGCACTCAATAGTAACAGGCAGAGTGCTTTTTACTTTTCCAAGAATTTCCACATTATCTCATTTATTACAGAATGCCCATAAATTGGGTGGGCATGGAGGCCTCAGGAGGCTAAATCTCTTGGCTAAGGTCCTATATCAGTGACAAGACTCGAAGACAAAATGGTGTAAGAAGAAGAAATTAGTTGTGAGCAATGCTTGTATAGAATCAAAGACATTGTGCAAATGCATATTACCAAATCTATAGAAATGTCAGGCCATTAATATGAATATTAACAAACTTGCCTCATGCTGTTTCTTCCCTCAAAGTATGTACAACACTGTAGCTTTAACCTACTTTACATTTTTAACTAACTACTGGTTTTTAGCAATAATTTGAGGATAATTATATATCAGATTTTAAATATGCTTAACACCACATATGTGTCTCCAAAGCTCTTTGCAGAGATTGAGACAATAGATAAATTTGAAAATTTATATTTTATCACTAATTCATGCAAATTAGTTAACATATTGTTCTTGTCTTGCCTTTTCCAAGTTACTGCTCTTGTAGTCAAGAGTACATTTGATGTGCTATGTACATCAGGATTCCATATTCCCCATAATTAATCCCTAGAATATTCTATTGTTTTCATTTATATATTGGCTTGGAAGGAGTAAATCATTAAAGTAATGTTATGTTCTAGTTTGAACTGATGCCAGTGGAAGTGCAAAATATTCTTACCTTACTCAACTTTAACACTTACTAGCATTTAAGATTCTGGATAATAAAAGAATGAAGTATTCTATTTAATTGATTTCTAAATTACTGCCTTGCTGAAACTATTTTCTTATAAAAATGACCAGGTTTCCAGACTTTGAATACAAGACTGCTCTCATATTCAATCTTATATATAATGTAATGGCTAAAGCCAAGTCTCTAGTCTATAGGAAATTGATAGATCAAGAGAGTTAAAACAATTTAATTTTACAGAAGACAATTTCTATTTCTCTAAGATGAGGGTCAGACTGCCGATCTAGCAAAAAGAAAATATTGACTCTGTGTGGAATTAATGGCGCTAAAGAAGCAACTGCTAAATTCTTTTATAGAAAACCTACTTCCTCAGTATAGATTTTTACTTTCTAAAGATAGAATGAATGATAGAGAGGGTATATATATCTGAAATAAATAAATATACACACATGCATACACATGGTCTAAGAGTAAAACTCCATTGTATTTTAATACCATTTTGATCTTTCTTAAGTCTATATTCTCTTGTAAATGCACATAACCAAAGCCAGTAAGTCAGAAAAAAAGCTGTTGCATTCCTGGTATCATTTTTAATGCCTTATTTGTGTGTTTTCTTACTTTATATTTATGAACAACCACAGATTTATAATTATATAATAATTAGATTATCAGTTTAACAAACAGTTTATTACTTAAAATGTTATTGCAACAGTTATGTAGTAACAGCTTAGCGCAAGTGAGCTGAGGACCAGGACAAGAAGGTCCGGTAACTTATGTATTTGAGCCCTGTCTCCCTCTCATTTTACTGATGGCTAATGATAGTGAGAAAAAAGTGACTTGTCAAATAACAGACTGCAAGAAGGAGGTAATCCATCTTCAGCTCAGATAACAGGAACATAAAGGGAGCACATAATATATAAAGGCACCGATAAGATAAATACCTCCATTTGTTCGCTATACCTTTTTTTTTTTCAGCCCGTGAAGTCTTGCAACCCAAGTTGCTGGTGTTACTATAGTTAGCATCACTTGCCAAAGAGTGAGCAGAGTCCCAATTATAGCATGTGAAATATAATCTTTAATTATGCGCTTCTGTTTTCCAAAATCCTCACTTCACAACAGTTAAATTAGTAAAGTCCTTTTCTCTTTTGTAAATAGACACAATGTTGTACAAACCGTGTGAAGTACACCAACCTGGCATTTCATTCATTACTGAAATTTGATGATGAACACAATAATTCTGAAGATTTTAAGACTGCACTAACAAAATTAGAAACTGTTAGTGGAGTTTAACACCTAGTATTTTTGGCCTTACTTGTAATTGGGTGAGGTAGAAGTAGTATATGGGACCACTATTAAATGTAGAAACACAATTCCACTAGAAATGTAATTCTTAACACAGGGGCCTCTCGTTTAAGGGAATAAGTGAATAATAACAAAGTGGTCATAAAATCGACTTTATAAATAATATATAAATAATATCTTTATTGAATTTCATTATGTAATTAGAGTTAAGTCCATATGTATACAAGACATTCGATAGACTGAAAAACTTTTAATAAAGACACTTAAGATGATGACTAGGCATGCAGAAGTTTTGATATGGTGTGGGAAATATTTCAGAACTCTTTTTATAACCTTTCTAACCCATTGGGTAGATTCACCCTAGTTGTCTTAATTCAAGCAAAAGCAAAACCTCGTGACTTAAATTATCCCTTGATTCAAAAATAATTATTGGATAATTTAATTTGTGTCAGTTGCTGATCAGAGCCTAAGCATTCTCTAAATAACCTCTAGTTCTGTATACACACCCAAATATTATTATGTACTAATGATGAAGTCAAGGGGAAGAGATTGGAGTCTCATTGCCATTGTATAGAAATCTGAGATTAAACAGAACCATCCTTTAGAGAAGCAGCCTTTCTGGAATCAAAAGCTTCCAACTTTGTTGGTCCATCTAGCTAGATTGTCGCTTCATAAATTCAGCCTCATGGGCTTTTGTTTCTTTTCCTGAACAGTAATACTCAGAACATTCCAAGAGACCAGAACATTAAGCTGGAATAAAACAATGAGTGTATTATCATCGTGAAAAGAACATTTTGAATTTTATGAGAAGAAACCAATTAAGATGTTATTTTCAAGCAAAAGGCTTGGCATGGCTTCAGAAAGTTACTTTCCGGACTTGGGCAGGGGTTTAGCTGGCACAGAGAGCGGATCTTTAGCTTAGAGTTTTGACAGCTTTAATGCACATGCTACAGGGAATTTTTCTTTAAGCTGAATCTCTTAAAAGCCATGCTTCCTGCCACTGTTCAACATAATTG
The DNA here is from genome assembly GCA_004363605.1 of Indri indri. Lineage (NCBI taxonomy): Eukaryota > Metazoa > Chordata > Mammalia > Primates > Indriidae > Indri > Indri indri. The sequence continues at coordinate 6,424 of RJWJ010016322.1, forward strand.
CATCAATTTCATTTTCCATTAGTAGTCAAAACCTGCTGATATGACTGGAGTTTTAAAACCTTTGTGTAAAAATCTAATTATGCAAAATTTTTCCAGGGGACCTGATAATGCATATGATCTATGTAGCCGTATTTTTTATTTTGATATTAAAGTAGGATAAGCAAAGAGTTCTTCATGCTAGTATTACATCCTTTGGCTATTCATTTAATTATATTGACGACAGTGGTCTAATCAGTTTTCTATTATAGAAGAAAAAGAACAGTCACTAAGCTTTATTTTGTTGAAGAAAAAAAGACCCAGCACATAGCACTTTGCTACCAAATAATAAAATATTCTGATATTAGGTGTAAGGAAATGATCGCCCCTCCTTATTATATCTGTAATATCCACGTCTCTTATAATGTGTTTATTTTCAACACTTTATCTTCAGAGAATATTTTATAATTATCTACATTGGTTTACTTCTTTTTGCATCAACCTTCTACTTTTTTGATATGTGTTAGACACTTCTCTATACATATAATTATCTATAGGCATTTCAGATAGTACACTAGAAATTTAAAAATTAAAATATACTCTCTAACAGTTGATCTCCTTGCATTTGTTTTCTCCTCTCCTCCCTTTGGTTTTATTTATTTTTTCATTTTTTTTCATTGAAAGGAGAAAAAGATTGTCAAGCTTAGCCTGGAATTATTCATGAAATGGTAAAAGCCTCAGAGCCCAGTGCTGATGGAATGTGTAGTAGGAATGTAGTTAAGGTGGCTTTGGAAATGAAATTCAGTGCCACGAACACTTAAATGAAATTACCTCTACAATAACCATCGATGGTTTCTAAAGTTTACAATAAATATTTGATACTAAAGCAGAATTTTAAAACCTTTTCTAATATTTCTTCTGGGTAAAAAGAATATTAGATTTTTAATAACTACAGATAAATTTACTGAGGTCCATTACTAGCATAGATGTATTTCAAGGTATGTAAATATCTGCTTTAAGTTCCAATAGTACAAATTTTGTTCACCTTTGGAAAATCTGGTCAGAATTAATCATTGGTGAATTATGGATCAATATGAGAACAAGCTTTTAGGCCCTGTTATAAAGAATGTTATGTTCATCTGTCTCTTCTACTTTTGCCCCCCATTCATCTACCCTCCTTGTAGAGAGGTTCTATTATTCCTTCAAAGAAAAAGACCCAAGCACTGCATTCGATGCCATGAATGTTTTAGACAGCCTACCTTGTGCAGAAGTAGCCTGTGTGCTACTTCTATGGGGACAATGAGAAATATGGCATGAATCCTGTCCTGGGGGCCATCCGTTCTAGTAAACAGGATAAACCAACACCGTAAATAACTATTACACCTGGCAAACCCTGATGTGCACCATAAAAGAGAGACAGACACCTCACAAAAGAGGACATTTCTGAAATAAAAAAAATATCTTGAACTAGTTAAGAATATTGGCCTTAAACCCATTAATCATTTTGCTGGGAGGGATTACAGTTTTATCCTGCTTATATACTGGATAGAGAGGGGAGTTAAATTGGATGACAAGGAGGAGCTTATTGCACTTAACCATGGGGCTCAAAGCCCTTGGGGCAAAGCACTTTTGTTGGGTTTTGTATTTTACCTTCAAATTCCCAACAATGCCTGTAACAATGAAGAGTCATTGTGACTGTCTGACTGATCAATTGACAAACAGGTTGACTTTCAATTAACTCCAATTAACTCTAAATGCCCAGTGAATGTAAAGTCCTAAACTGCCTATAGTGGTGGTAGGGGGAGGGGACTATTTTTAGAGTCCTCTCCCTTTCTCAATTTCTGAATCCCTCTTGTTGTCGTATTCTCTCTCTCTCTCTCTCTCTCTCTCTCTCTCTCTCTCTCTCTCTCTCTCTCTCTCTCTCTCTCAATACTGAACATATTTGAGGGTTGGAGCAAAGGTATGAAGGAGGCTATTTTAAATATCAAAAGTTCGAAAAAACCTTATCTTAACAAATGTCTTTTGTACCCAAGGGCAAATTCCGTATGCAGAGTTCCATGTCCTTTCTTGAGGCTTTCATGTTCATCTGCAGTTTGTCGCCTCGTCTTAAGGCCACAAGGTTAGAAATTAGAAGAAAATTAGACACTAATTCTGAAAAAATAATCAGTAATTCTGAGCTTTTTGTAATCACTGGTAGGGTTAAACCTGAGATCCTGGAACAGTGATTCTCAGTCTTGGCTGTACCTTAGAATCACCTGGAAGCTTTTGAAAATCCTGATGCCACACCCCAGACCAACTAAGTCAATACCTCTAGGGATGGCACTAGTGTTTCTAAACCATCCCAGGTGATTGCAACCTGCAGCTACGTTTAGAAACCTCTGCCCCACAATCCCTAAAATGCAATTTCTGTTAGATAATGTGAAATTGTCAGGGGAACTAACTCATTTTAAAAATAAAAGAGAACGTTATTCAATCTAGTGTTCTAGCAGTTTCCACATTAGAGTCATTAATAAAAATTAAAATTTAGCCCCTTAGCAAGTGAGGTTCTCAAAGCCAGAGAAATCATCATTAGTGTTAATGCAGTTTGAGTGTCTACAACCCATTAAGAGTGAACAGAAAAAAAAAAAAAAATGGGTGAACAGATACCCTTCACTTCTGCATGAAATGTGAAAATCCATTTCAAAGCCACGACCTAGAAAATTATGTTCTATTCTCTTCATATTTTGAAATCTGGTGACATGACAGTAAGATTCTTGACAAACTAAACCGGGTCTTGATTTAGGTTACACCGTCAGGCCTGGGATAGAAAGGATTAAATACAGCCTTGTGCAATGGATGCCCTTTCTGTCTAATTGTGGGATAACGCACTCTCTAGAAGGTGAAGAGGCTATCGTGGCAGCAGAGGTGGGGGGCGTGGGAGTAGACGATAGGGAAAATTTCTTCTCACTCAGAAAAATACGTCAGCCATGGCAATGGAAGCAGGTTCTCATCCTTTTGTATATCATTCTTTTTCCAGCCTTTTAAATGATGTGTTATACATAGTAGATACTTAATACTGTAAACACTTGAAGGTGAAAGAATGAATGAACTGAATCTCTGTTAGGACGGGGACAGAAGTAGATCAGAAAGGACAAAAATAATGGGTCAAACCCTGTCAGGGCTGTCTGTTCCAGGATCATAAGATGTCAGTAATTCAGAGGCTGTTTTAAATATGCCTCTCAGCAAATGATCTTGGCTTAGACCTTTGCCCTTTGTACTATGTTCTTACTATTTTCATGTAGGTGGAAAAGCCACAGGCTAATGGCCCAGAGTTCTCTGCTTTAGTCTACTCTTCATTCCGAGAAAAGTGCCAATGTCCATGGACCTCTACAAGACAGGCCTGTGAGTCCATTGAGGAATATTGAAAACTTCAGTGGGAACAATGGATATGGGAACAATGCTGCCCTTGCTATTATAAGTTACAAATCATTACAGATAGCTTTGGGGCGATATGGTGATGTTATAGTTACATGTTTCTTGGCTTTAGATGAATCAAGGATGTGAGCCTTGACTATATGGATAGTAGAAAGATTGATTTGAATCATGGCAATTTATATACTTGTTTATTTGAGCAATTTGCTATTTGTGTTTTTTTAGGAAAATAATTTTTCTATAGTTTGATGAGAGATTAACTTTGTTTTAATATATACACAGTTAGATGCTTTCATTAACTTGTAAACATAGCTATATACTTATAATTGGAAAAAATTTGTAGAAAAAACTGTAAGGGTTGTGAGGTAAAAATAAATTAAGCAGTGTTATGGACAAGTCAATAAACAGAACACAAATTGAGTATTTAGGACCTTTGAAAATGTCAGTGTCGGCTATAAAAGTTATGTCATCTTTACTTATTAAAGCAACATGAATTAAAAACTTTACATGGCCTTTGTCAAGAGTTTGTAATGTTATTTATTTCAATGCACCAATGTAATGTCTTTCATTATATTATAGAAAAAAGAGGAAAAACTCTTCTTTTTGTGTGGAGGGTATAAATTTAACAGCTTATAATGGACAATATACCTAATATGGGCAAAGTCAGAAAAACAAATGTTGCTCATTGGATGCAATTTAGGCGGTAGAAGAAAATCAGACAGCTATTTTATTAAATGAATCAGCGCGTGGTATTCTTGGACATTGTATACTTTTTAGGACTGTAGTCACAGAGAATGAAGATATCATTGTTTCCAAGTTTCCACCTATAACTATTGATTGATTTTTTAATGGAAAGAGATATATCTTGCCTTTGAAATAAACAATTAGTGTGCTCCTTTACTTAGCACTTGGTGGCAAATCTTGCAAATTACGTAGATAAAGTGAAGTACCTGACAAGTAAGAAATGCTTCGGATCTTTCCAGGAGTAAAACATCAATGTCTGGCTTAGGAGGCAATAAGACTACAACTCCCTGTGTGTCAAAATGTAAATTTCACAATTGTGGCACTTCCCTGAATACGACAAAGAAAACATTTTTTACCTAATGCAAATTGCTTGTGCACAATACTAAAATAGCAATATTAGTAAATTATAGGATAATGTAGTCAAGGATAGTTTTTATTTTTTACAGAATATTTCACTTATTTGTTTTGGAGTATTATTAGTAAAACTCAAATTGTATCATTAATTCTAACTTGACAACTGGAAAAGTTGCTTTACTTTGTTATAATCTTCATGTTCCTAATTCGTTTCTGGAGTTCATCCACCAAAATTACGTGTAGTAATTCCTTGTACCACCCTCCAGCAGGCAAAACTATGACTCATTTCTCCCACCCAATTATGCCAGACCTGTTTAGTGCAATGCACAAAATGAGGTGTTATAGTGCAATATTTCCCAATTTATTTTTAAGACACTCAGGCAATATATCCAACATCTTCTATTCTAGGAAACACATACTAAAACACGAATTACACATTTTCCATACTTTATTCTTTTCTCTTTGTTATCTTAGCAGTAAAGAGGGAAAAAGGTAATGGTTATACAATAAACTAGTCACAAGAGGACTATATTTTATATATTCATTTGTCATATAGAGTGACTTTGTTTACTTGTATTTAATAGACAATTTATAGGATAGTAGTGAATGGGCCCTCCCAACCATTATCTTTGCCTTGTTTAAACCAAAATGGAAGCAATTGATCCTGCTTTGCACAACGTCTACTAGCTAAGGCAAATGTATTAATAGAAAGCCTAGGTCAGGCTCAGGAGCAGACCGCCTGAGTTTGAAATCTTACTTTACTACTCATGTGTCATGTAATTCTTGGCAAGTGCCTTGACTTCCCTAAATTTTGTTAACAAGGCTATAAAATAAGGATAATGTTAGTTGCTACTGGATAATGTCATTGTGAATATTAAATCAAGTAATGTATATAAAACACTTAGCAAAATGTGACACGCAGTAAAAATATACTGAATGTTAGGCATTATTATTTTGTGTAACTTGAGGAAATTAAAAGATGACTATGATATACTTACTCCCTGTCCTTAAGAAATATATTATCTAGTTATCTTAAGAAATATTCATCTAGAAGTGGAAAACTTGTGGGTCATTTACCTAGAAAAGGATGTTCTTGGCTCCCATATTTAAAAATGAATCAGCTGCTAACATTTAAGAATCAGGAGATTTCAGTTGACAATTTAAATGTCTCATTTTTCTTGAAAAATCAGAGGATCTAGCAAGGAATAATGAGTGCTGAGATTGGACTGTCCCCTTCGAGCCCGGTTTCCTTTATTCATCGACGTTACCTGGCTGACCCTACTATTCTTGGTCTAGATTCCGAGTGAAGCACAAAGCCGGATAAAAAATTAATTTCTTTGTAAAGCAGTAGTTCTTGTAAGAATGTTGCTCCATGGTGGTATTGGGGCAGAGAAGAAAAAAACATTTCTTTCAAGGAAAATAGAGTTAGAAAAAAGGAAGTTAAAATCATAAAACAAGGTGTATATCATATCTTCATTTAAAATATTATATATCATGTTTATGATGTTAAATTGAACAAAATACATTCATTTTTATCTTTATGAAAATATTACGAAAAAATAAGTTGAGAATGTGGGCATATAAGAACATTTATTTAGTGAAGGGACTCAATAGAGCGACTTCTTTTCTGTACGTTTATATATACAGGTTCATATGTTGAGGTTTGCATGGAGCCACAAATCACCTATCAATTAATTTAGGATATGTTGACAGACTTTGGGATAGAATTTATCAAGCCACTACTCTGATCAGTAGTTATAGTTTTTTTTCATTTTGTTTTATTTTGATCTCACAAAAATTATAGGCAGGCTGTGGCTACTGATGTGGGCTATTATTCTGCATCTGAAAAGTTGATAAAAATTTTTATTCAGTCATTTCAGTGAAAATCTATCCTAGCCTTATGCAGATACATTTAAGAAAAGAGAAACCCTACCTAAATGTTCTGATACTCAATACAATATGATTATGGAAGCCTAATTCCCATATCCTGTGGGCTGCAGAACTGGTGTGATTTGGTTCTCTCTGTATTTTGCTAAATACTAACAGACAGAAACATTGCTGGGTATATATACATATATTCTGATTCATATAGTAATTCTTGTTTTGTTATAATTGTTATGACAAATCTTTATTTTTGTTCTATTATTCTTGTAATAGAGTTCAGTGTTACTCATCTTTGATAAGAATTACTTCACATTTTGTATTTGGATTTATACTTTTTCAGTTTTTTATTCTAGCATATGATTTGGGAAGAAAATCTGGAAATAGTCAACATAAACAGCACCTAAATTCTCTTGTTATCTCTTATGACAATTGGCATGAGTTTTAGCAAGGCATGTGAAGCTGTAATTAAAAACCCTATAATTTTCAAGTTTGTGAATAGTTTAGAAAGATAGATTCATTTCAATATATTTAGGATCCACTGTTCTGTACTATCTGACTATACTATCAATTAATAAAGGTACTGCACAACAAACTAAAAACAAACTTAAAATTTTATAGCTAATCAAAACAGAATGGTAGCTTTAATCTTTTAAACTATAAATGAAGGCTTCCTAACTTGAATTTCTATTCAATTCTTTGTTTACCCCAGTATCAAATGTTGCAATCAATGAATCAACTTCAAACTGTTTTATTTTTAGCATTTTTTCTTCAGCTAGGTATCATTCTTCTCTTCAATTTTCCAATTCTTATTTCTACTACTACCCTTCTTCAGTCATATCTGAGCACTCTTCCATGTTCCCTGTTATTCGCATCTCCTCCCATTTTTATTTCTCCTTTACTTTTCTTCTCTGGTGTTCATGGAGGAAGGCCAGAATTGGCCTGGGTAGGTATGATGGTGTAAAGTTTGTTGACTAAAACTTACTTAAGCAGCCCTTTTATTAATAAACCTCTCTATAGTCCCCAACCTCAAAAGGAGATGTTAGTTCCTTCTGGAGATCCACTTACTCCACAAGGAACAAAGGAAAAGAATGTTGATATTTTTATGGCTTTTTTCTTAGTTGTTTTATGTTTCCTTTGTTTTTGATGGAAATTCCTAAATTTAATATTTCCATACAATGTCTCAGAATGAATAATTTTGTCTAGCTACAGTTCATTTTAGATCTTTATTTTTCTAATAAATACTAATAGGGAAATTAGTGAGAGAAGAATTGAATAGAATTACTAATGTTCAGAAAGTGTGGGCCAATGGCTTTGTTGGGCAGTGCAGGGTGATGGCCAGTCCCACAGCCCCATGTGGGCCTCCCACGCCCTGGCCCCACAAGCCCCGCTGCCCTGCCACACAGCCTGATCAGGTTTCCTCTCAGGAGGCTGGAACACAAGACAGGAGCATGAGTAGAGGGTGAAGAAGTTGAGGTACATAGAGAGAAAGCAGATATTTGAAACTGTGCAACAGGAGAAGCAGTAAGCAAGGAAAAGCCTTGATTCAAGAAGCAGAATACAGAAAAGTTGACACAGAAAGAAGAAAAGCTGAGATGTAGGCTAGCAGGTTTATAGCAGGGTCAGGACCAGAGTAGGGCTCAACAGACAGCCCTGTGACAGCTACTTCTGAAGGAACAACTAAGGTTGACAGAAGGTCACTAGAGATCATATTCAACTATTACAGCTACTAGTGCATTCCAGCCGAGGTTCCAGTTAACTATTAGGCTGGTTTAAGAGCCTGCTAAGACAGCTTTTCTGTTTCCCTTTCTACCATATCTTTATATATATGTGTGTGTGTATGTATATATATATATATATATATATATATACACATACACACACATATATATACACATACACACACATATAATTATATATTTAATGTATACTCTTTTACCAAAGGTAAGCTAAGATATACCTGTTTTTGATAGAAGGTTTATGACTGAGGTCTAGCTAAATAATAGTGTACAGGGATAGTGAGATGAGAAAGAACTCCTAAAGTTGTAGTAACTGAAGGGCAGACAAAAAGAGTTTTTACTATTACCTTTATTTGACACAAAGATTGTATCAACAGATACCTAGAGTAATCACTTTATGATCCCAATTTTATGGAGGTTAGAAGCATTTTCCAGCTCTCTACAATAGCATTAAGTTATTATAAATTAATAAATGAATCCTATGTTTATAGTTGTAGGGCTTTTTAAAAGACAGTGATCTACTATTTTGCTATTTTTGGGAAATTGAAAATTGAAGCAATTTAAAAATCACATAATATGAATTATATTATTATAGCACTGTGAAGATATTACAGAGTATAGTCAATATGAAAAGCGAGCCGCAAATCTTATATTCATATTGCTGTATTCTCTGCATTTTCTTTATTTTATAATATTTAAGAAAGTATTATGAAAAGCATTAATTAGATTTATAAAAGAACACCTACAAATTTTATTCATATGTCTAAAAATCAGTGAGACATTAAAGGTGGCTTGTAGAAGAAAGCTCTTTAAATGGGAGCAATTAACATAATTAATTGCTATGGAATAAACTGCCTTAGCCCTAAATTGAATCATCACCTTGATTTTTCCAGATCACAGAGATATTTTAGAAAATGAGGTAATTGGATGTTTAACAAGAAATTTTTTTAGGGATCCTTCTCTTTATAAAGCCCATCTTTGCTTCTACCTAGATAATTAATAGACTGTATATATTACTGAGACCCTTTTATGTTTAAACTTAATAATCTCTGCAATTTTCTAATCTTTCTGTGCTAATGTATAGTTTGATGTGCATATCAGGACTCTGAATTTGTTTTATGTATCAGGGATTAGAATTTCTGTAGATTTTTAACACCTTTATGAAAGTTTGTCACTTTGTTAATCTTGGAGTCAAGAACTATACTTTAAAAATTAAAAGATTGCTATATCTGAACGTCGGATGCAATGAACACTGCCTTGCATTGTCTGTTTACGTAGGGGAAACTAATGAGTCTATAAAGAAACACTATCTGTTTTATTAGAATTTTTTACCAGTGAAACAGCTGGAAAAACAGAGGTAGTTGGCTGGCTTTCATTTTCCATTGCTTTCTGCCCTTTAAATTCAGATTTCCCCCTATTCATGGCCACAGGCTCACCACACACAGACTCCTTGGTTTGTTACTTTAAGCCATATGGAGATTAAGCACCATTAGTAAAGACTAGTTTAGGAACAGTTTTAACTAAAATAAATGACACTTTCAAAGAGAACATGGATTTATGGAGTGTGTGTATGTGCGTGCTCACATGTGTGAGTTAGGATAAATCAATAGGGAAGAAATCAGGTGATGATATTTGCATGCCATTAGTGATTGGGACATATTTTATGTTGCTGTCTTATTTCTCACAGTCTAAATGTGGTGAAGTGCTAAGTCGCATCCTGGTGGCCAGAAAGAGTATATATCACTTTCCTATATTTAGAATTAGAATTTTGTTGCTGAAAGAAAAATTAGACTTCATCTCTAATCTGGTCCTTTTATGTTATAGCTGACGGAGGCTCAAGGAGATTAAGAATCTTGGCCACTAGGCAGTAGAACTGCAAATCGGATATCCTTGTTACTTGTCTGTCCGTGGCATTCCCTCATCAGCACTCTCTTCTGTACCTAACCACTTAAGTAAATGGAGGCTTTGGGATAATACAGTATAAAAGATGATGAAGTGTTATAAGGGAGGCTAAGAGTAGATCCAATCAGGCATTAAAAAGAAGACATAGCCATGAGAAGTAAATTGGGATCTGTGAATTGGGAAAGTTTGGGGACCCCAAACAAATAAAAATTAATTGACTTATGAAAATACCCACTGTTTACAGTTAGCATCTAAAAAAAGAAGAAAAAAAAGAAAGCACGTAGTTATTAGCCTTCAAAACTCCAAGTGCTGACATGTCAAAGAGGGTCCAAATCCCTCTACCTTGGAAACAAGAAATATATGATTTTTTTAAAAAATCTGTTCATAGAAACATGCATCCAAGAACTCTACATTTTTTAAAAATTCCCATAATCATTATGGAAAAAATCTGAAACACTAAATCAAGTAAAGTTTAATTCTAATGAACATTCTATTGAAATAACAATGTGAAACAATGTGCAACACGTGAAGAACAATTTATATTCTACTTTATTAGGGGAGAACAAAAAGTTTATATTTAAATTACTCATATCATATACAAGTCTGTGCGTATGTGCAATTTAAAGATAAATTGTGTTTTCTATGTGTGTGTGTGTGTGTGTGTGTGTATATATATATATATTTTTTACCAATAGAGGCTACTACATTTGAATAAGAAAAAATGGTATACTCTAATACACTTCGTTATGCACCTGCCATAATTAAAATTGTAATTCACAGTATTCAGGAACTAATCTGAATTAGTGTGTATTATCTACAAAGGCAAGAATTATCTCATTGTTGCATCATAAACTGGACATTTATAACAATCACAAAAATAGATTGTTTATTTTTGGGAGATAGTACTAGTTTTCTCAGCATTCATGTATGACAAGGGTTAGAACTCAAGTTATAGCAATAGTATTTAGAGAAATTTCTTCAGTTACCTTTTATTCATAATATGAAAATTTTTGTAACATTTTAAAATTTACATTTTTAAATGCTTATCTATTTTATAATGGCTGAAGTACAATTTAAGTTAATTTTTTTGATAGAGTCATCTTTCTTTTGTTTTCCAGGAATTATTTATATACCTTGGAAGTATTCTTAACTTATTTTCTGTGTTATTATGTAACTTCAGAGTCTACATAAATCTAGGGTGACATCTGACACAAATACACATCAGTACATATCAAGATGACCACCCCAAGGCTTTCAGGATATTTCCCTTGAATAAAATAATTTAAAAATTCTGATTAAGCACCTACTGCATTTAAGGCATTGTCTTCTGTATTGAACAAAAAGAAGATCAGTAAATGATCAATTTCTTGCTTTCCGTCAACTTCCAATCCCATAAGGAAGTGAAGAGAATAATAACTCTACAACACATGACATTATTAGCAATTGGTGTTGAAGGCTAGACATATAGATAAAAAAAAAAAGGAATATAAACTCTTATTTATCCCTGAAGAAAGAGTACAGTTTAAGAATATATGGCTGGGGAAAAAGGCAGAGGGTGTATCTAATGAGCAATGGTATGGGCAGTCATTTCCTAACTTGTTCTGTCTTGAGTCTAAGACGTGATGAATTTGAACAATGTTGATTTTAGAGATTAGGACACAATGGGATTGAAGAAACTAACCTGGCTAATGAGTTGTACAAATGATGAGGCAAGTTGTCGTGGCAAGGCAATTGGTTGGAGTTCAAGGTATAGCATTAGGAGAAAAGGAGGGCTGGACAAAGAAACCAATATAAATAAGCTAATGAAAGGGGATAACTATGACTTTAAAAATAAGTAAAAACTCTGGGCATCATATTTTCTACCTCTTCCCTTTTAGTCATCTGTTAATAAAGAAGCTTAGGGACAAGAGAGTTCTTGAGATTGAAGCACAATTTTAGGCTACTTAATATAACACAGTTCTTAGCTTCTATCTTTTTCAATGAAGAATAGAAAAATGCACTGAAAATAATCAATGCATTATATTCTTTTAGAATAAAATCACAAGAAACATAGTCTTTTATTGTTAGAGCAATGAAAAATATAAGAAGAAACTGTCACAATACAACCACACATTCCAACCTTTAAAAGGGGAATAGAAACTTGAGTAGACGGAGAGCAAAATGCTTATGCCTAAATGCCTTATGCCTTTTGAAATGCCATTTAAAATACCTGTTAGACAACATATTTTTCAAGAATCTATTTTTGTGAATAATGATCTAGTGACTTAAGCTCTTCGACTCAAAAAAATATCGGCATGTCTATTGTATCTCTTAGGTATGAAATATTCTACCTTGGTTTTTTTTTTTTTTTCTTTTCATTTCAAATCGTTTTAGTACATTGTTTTCCTATGATGTCTAGCACCTACTTCTGCTTCCTTTTATAGACAATGTACACACATCTTAATCACAGGCCTTGAATAAGAAGTAGAGAATCATACCAAAAAAAAAAAAAAAAGAAAATATCATGACCATCTTTTATTTATTTTTTTCCCTTACATGGTATGATTTTATTGTGTTTGTCCAGGGCATTTTAAATATTGTGCATATATCCCCAAGAAAAGAATATATATAATAACCCTGTAGTTGGTAGTTGCCCTTGGTATTCAAATAAAAACAAACCAAAAACTCTCATCAACTGATACAGTAGAGAATGATGTCTCTGTAAATACATTTCAATAGTCTATGCTAGGTCTCCCAGAAAATGATTAATGTGCATTCAACTTTTAACTATGAAAGATTATAGAGAACTGAAAGGTAAATTGTGTCAAATTATCTTAATCAATTTATAAAACAATAGTTTATCATCTCCTGTAAAGAGACCGTACAGAAGTCAATGATTTTAGATGTGATTATAGAATTCTACCATTATGCAAAGAGTAATTGCAAAGCTGTATTTTGAAATTAATTAGCCTGTAACTAATATGCAAATGAATGGAAGATGATACAGTTTGTAAGACATTTACTATTTCAGACTTTTGAGGAGGTTAGTATGCTAAGCATATCATAGGTCTCTTACAAAAGAATCAGAGGGAAAAAAATAAATTTTTTTAGTTGACCATTCTTGTTTGAATTATACAATTATTCCTATTGCTTTTTACATTCAAGAGTAAATGTCATAGTAATACCATTTTCTGGTTAGCATGGAAATATAATCTTCATTTAAAGAAAGTATGATAGTTCTATATAATCTGAAAAATGTATTTAAGAGGGTGAAATTATTAGTCCTTAGGGTTTTGTCACTTCTAGTTTGATTTTAACTATTCAGCAGAAAAGGTAAAAAATTTTCCTCTAGGACTCAAAAAAAATTGCACTTTTTTCTTCTTTAACCAAATTGATAGTTCCCTTTGAGAATAGTTTTTAATCAGTTAATTTTTCCCATGTATTTATCATTTAAAACAAGAAAAAATAAGTTTGCAAAGAAAGGATGTGTATGTCTTCTTGCTTTTCCTTGCTGTTTTTGTTCTCTTTTCTCATTCCTCATTTCTATTCTTCCATATATATGCCAAATTATTTGAATTATTTTGCGATGGATAAAATTCATTTCTCAGAATTTAAGGGGAGCTGGAGAAGATAAACTGGTCCTCTAGGCTATTACCACTAAGGAAGTGATTGACATATCATGGGGAGGGAGGAATAAAGAGTGAGTGGAGTTGGACTCTCTCTGTGACAGATTTCGCGTGGTAGGAGGGACACGTATCAGGAGTTTGAACTCAAGAAAGAGTACGAGGGAAGATGTCAGAAAGGCTTCAATTCATGATGAGAGTCCTCTTGTTTCACTCATGGAGTCAGTAAATTAGCCAAGTATCACAAAATGCTGAGTGTGTCTGAAATCTCTATGGAAACCAGTAGAAGGGTGGAACACCAACATGGGACAGAAGCAAGAAGACTGCTCTGAATCAAGAGGTAAATCAGAGAAAAGCACAAGGGATGTAGACATGGAATTCTTGGGAGTCCTTTAATTGTGTTAGGCCCTGGAGTTGGCATCTGAATCAATATTCATTTTATCTTCTTAATATAGGAAAGCCTCAAGTGTCATGCAGATTACACATGCATATGCTTCTCAAAGAAATGTAAAATACGATACTGCAAAGATTTTAAAATATTGGCATTGTACCTAGATAATGCATCCATTTGATGTGTAGGGCATTGGCTGTTTGGGGTTTTGGAGAAAGTGGTAATATGCTAGTATCATCATATGTCCTAGGACATTATTTTATTTAAAAAAAAAACAAAACTTGCCAGAATCTAAATTTTCTTTATAGTGCTTTTTTTCTGACATGAGCTCTTGATTCTTCTTTGGTGTTTTTGGAACTCCGTGAACTTTGTAGTTTATCCTGTGTCAAGCTAGTTGGGGAAAGTTCAGTCATCACTGAATATGTGTATTTCAGCTTTCAGACCAACAAATTTAAAAAGTAGAAAGTATATATAATAAAATAACTCAGCCAAACTTCAAGTAAAAAGCAACTTTCATATTTGAGCCTTTAAATTTGGTTGTTTAGAAGTGGTTTCCAAAGTTTATTTTACCAAGTACTCCTTCAAGATTTTAAGTTTTCTGAACTCATTTTTATTTTTTTATACACTTTTAATCTTGACATTAATCTTTTTTATTGAGCTTTAAGGCCTTTGTTGAAAAGGCTGCTGCAACTAAAGGGAGGAATCTTATGCAACCTTTGGAGCCTTGGAAAACCCTCAGCTTCCTTCAGGAAACATTTGCTTATATCAGCCACTGAAGAGATCAAAACCAAAAATAAGCTTTGATTGACCTTGGTGATGTTTTATCCAAAAGTGATAGCAACAAATATGAAAGATTTATGTATTTGAAATGTGATAGATTACATTAGATGAGTGCCCAGATTATCAAAGACAACAGATTTTTTAGCTACAATGTCAGTTTCTTCAATATGTTAGACTTCTGAAAACAAATGGTTTATCTTAATGCACATCTAATTGGATTCAATTTTGCACATTTTAATTAGTTTTTACAATTGTGAGAATAATAGACTATATATTAAACAAGGAAGCATCTAATAATTTGAATAATTTGACCACTCATTTTACTTAAATTTGCCAGACATATAATTGGAATGATTGATTACCTACCCCCAACTCCAACTGGTTGACTTGACTGAATTAGTTATTTGTGGTTCTGTTATTAAAAGTTATCATGGATGAAAAAATATTTGTACCACTGGGCATTATTTGGGAGCATACTACAAATGAATTATTTTTCTTTTTACAATATGATGTCATCATTTCTATCATAATAATGGCTTTGCTGCCTTTAAAACATTGCACTCTATTTGGAAAAATATGCAATTATTTTGATTTGTATTTATGTTATCTAAAATAATACATGTGTTTACTAATAATGCATAATAAATTTGTAACCATACATCTTTGAAGATGATACAGTTTAAAGATTAAGTTATAATTTATAACCTATATTACAGATGTCTTAAAAAGTCTATCATAGGAATGTGTGATAATATAAGAAAGAGAATAAGAACATCTTTGATATTGATAGTAAATTATGTATAAGTAATTATTTACAGATTTATTCATAACACAAAAAGGTGATTACATGTGACAGAAAGTTGCATATAAGATTAGAAATATAAAGACCTGGATTCTGATTTCAATTTTATGGCATTTTATTTTTGTGAACTTTACAACCTTTACTTCTGTCATATCTAAATGAATATAATAATAACTATTCTTTCTCAAACAGGGTTATTGTAAGGTCAAATTAAAAAAAAAAGAACATTCACCTTTGTAATATAAAATTCAAAAAACATTTCAAATATAAGATCAAATCAAAGTACATTTCAGCATTAAACTATGGGACTAAATACAGCATACAGACTCTCCTTAATTGGACTTAATAAGTTTCTTTAGTTGTAGTTGTAGTATTTTAAATGCCTATAATGTCCGTTCATAATCAAAACCAATTTGAGGATCTTTAAACTTTTGAGGCATGAAACAGAAGTAGTGACATAGACAAAAATTCAGACACTTAAGAATAGTAGAAGAAATTTCTTCCTAGCTCTTTGTTAATTACAATATTAAAATATGTCCTGCTTATATACACTTCCTTCTAGATGTCTCTTTGCTACATTACTATTGGAAACTTAGTGTCCATGTGAACAATGTCATATCAACCACAAAATTATTTCTTTTTAAGTTTGTTAGAGGGCATCTTAGGAATCATTTCTGACTTTAAGTGGTTCAAGAGAAAAAAATGCCAGACTTCTTTTGTAAACATTTTGTTTATTTTATAATATAAAAATCATTTAATCTTTAAAACATGTAATAAGAAACTTTTTCAGACAAATAGCATTAATCTATATTTCTGTCCTTCCAACTACATTCCTTGTATAGACTATTTACTATTGATAAACTAAAATCAAAATTATTATAGAGATGTCTAAGATAATATAAAAATCAATATTTAAAAAGGTTCTACATTAGAATATGTTAAACACTAGAATATTGCTTTAGAGAGTTGAATAAATTTGAAGTCTTTTAAGATTTTCTTGCCATGACATATAATTGCTAGTTTGTATCCAATCTCAATTATGCCTTTTACTCAGGGTAAGAAGCTCTTTCAATTCATTTAACAAATCTGTGTTATAATTAACTCTAAGAAAGGTAAAGCCTTTAACCAGCATCTCAATAACTGGTTTGACAGATTGACGGTAATAGTCTTTAACCTTTGCCTCAAGGCTACAGTATTGTTTAATACTATAATTTGTTAGACATATCACCGAGCTTAGAGTGGGGATTTGATTCATTCATTTAATCTTGGTTTAGGAATTTGAATCATTGATTTAATCTTTCTGCTTTATTCTAAATTCAATATGTTTACTGAAGACAGAACCACAGTGAGAGGCATTCAGAAACTCAAACTTTCAATGAGTCACTCTTTTCTATTTAGTGACTTGTTTCCTTATATATCTATTATGCCAAATTGAAATAATTGTTTTGAATACTGTCTGAAAATTGGCAAGATCCATCTGTTTAGATACTTAATAACTATTTAAAACTTTGCAAACATATAAAATATTTCGTGTGAGAAAATTTAAATTTACTTGATATATCATGCCTTAAATTTTGGATCGTCTCTGTGAAATGGCATTGATAAAATAGAAATCATTTTATGAACTATTTGAATTTAATTCCCTGGTAACTGTATGTGTATGCCAAGAACTGATAGGCTAAAAATACATGCCATATTTAATTAATATAACCTATTGATGATTTTATACAAATATGCATGCATTTTAAGATTTTGGTATTCATTGTTGAAATGATAGAAGAATTGATTTATATTTGTTACCTAGTGATACCCTAATTCCTTTCTTAGCGGTTTTTTTATAAGAAAATACTGACTTAGATTATTAAATGTGTATATAAATTCAGTCGTATTATTCATCATTAAGGACTCGAATAAACACTAGTGACTTCTTAGCATACATTCAATTAACTCCTAGATATCTAAATTTTGCTCTACACAACTTCCAATATCATTTGTCATGGGAGAGTTTGAGAATGCAAGTTATTTTTAAGAAGTATAATTTCTAATTGTACAGCACTCAGCTGAGGCTTTTTTCATAAATGCACAGACATATGAATACACAATGCATATACAATATAAATTTCTTGCATACATACCATGTTATTAACACATAATCAGATGTTAGAAATAAAGAAAAAGTAGACTTGATATGTGCAACAGTATAATTAATTAATTTGCTAATTGATCTTCACTGTTAGATAAAATCTTCAACAGTAGATGCATTCACTAGTGGTCAACAATCCTTCTATTTGAATTAGTTTGAATGGATAATGTGAGTATGTTCTAGATTCAGTGGAATCTTACAGAAAACACAGCTGCTCTAAAGTCTCAAGGGGAATGACTGAAACTGAGAAATCAATATGTCACCAGCAGGTTTGTTGTAATAGATGCTTAGCACAGCAGGTTTGTATAAACTAATGGCACACTATGCAATGACAAGACAGTCATTAAGATTAAAGGACTGCACAGGCAGACTCACTGGCCTGGGGCAGTAGCTGATGCAAATATATAAATGCAGTATTTTTAGGGCAGTACAGAGTTCATAGATGCTTGTACTGGGATATAGTGTTGTATAAAGATTTTAAACATAATAAATTTATATCTGCATAGCAACCACCTTGAATTGATTCATATGTTAATATTTAAAACTCATATTATCAAAGAGCTATTAAATTCTTTACTTTAAACAATTGTGTTTTTATATGAATTCTCCAATGTGTAGGGTTTTTTTTAAGAAGGCAAAAATTATCCCTTACAAAATTTGCCTAGGTATCAAAGAGGGAAAAATGGGAAGAAGAGCTATGTTCCAAATGTCTGAAAACATAAAAAGATGTTATATTTATATTTCAGACATCAGGTAATCCGCTTCAGAAACAATATATGGGGAAAAATCCTGAATTGCAAAACTATTAAACCAGTTATCAAATTTAGCCCTAAGAATTATCTTCCCTGTTTCATTCTAAGGAGGAATGTCATCACAAGCTTTCAGGTGAAATGGTTTCATAAAAAGAATGGCTTCAATTCAATAATAAAACATTTTGCTTGCACTTTGTGCAAAGATTTCCTTAGAAGGTTTTTTTAAGGGCAACTAATCTGTATTTTTTTTTGATACATGTGCTGGTCTTAATGTTTATTTTTCTCCACTTCTTCACACAGTTTTCCTATACAGTCAACATATTATTACAACCTGGTTTTTGATTTGTCATCACGATCTTGTGACCTTTAAGCAGAAATTTATGGTGTACATCAAAGCAGTAATAAACACATAAAGAAATTCTTCCACAAAGAAACATAGTCACTCTACTATTTCTGCTGAACATGTGGTTAGAGTTTATATCTCAGTTACCTTGCACTAGCTTAGATGGAAAACAATGCCACTGTTTGTATGAGAGTGGACTGCTCATGTTCTCGCATCAACACTTTCCCTTCAACGCTGAAGTTTTGCTCTGCCTGGACTTTCTGTTTAGCTTGATGGAAAATACTTTCTGCTTCTCTCCACTATAGAATTATCCATACAGAAATCTGTAAAACACAGGTTTCATTCATTTATTCACCCTATTGGAACATGGTAGTTATTTTTTAAATCAGATATTCTTACAGAATATTTCATATCTGAAAAGTTAGGTAATAGGGCCTCAAATATCTGTAAAAATTAGACAGAGACTAATTATGTAAAATTAATTATGGTGGAGTCATGAAACTTTATCTTGATTCTTTCATTGACGGCCTGATGATTTTGGACTAATCTCAGTTGTCTTATCTGTCAAATGTACAAATTCAAATGGATAGTTCTAATCTAAAACATGCCACACTTTTAAAAGAAACAAGTTAATTGAATGCATGAAATTTTACTTATATATCTATATATAAAATCAGGAGTAAATTTCTTATGCTTATAACTTTTCATGACTATAAAATAAGAATGACTATTAGATTAGAATTAAAATTCAAAAGTAATACTATTCAAAGAAAGAGTAGGTACTAAGTTAACACATATGTTTTGCTGAAATAAAATTTCCACTCATGAAGTGGTCATGACACTGACTTAAACCCTAGAGGTCAGAAAACCACCCTTTGGATTTATCACAGTGCCTCATACCTAGTTCCGACTCCAGAGAGATTTCTTGTGGGAAATAATGACTACTACGTGAAAATGAAAGTTGAGTGATGATTCTTAGAGATTATGGTTTAATTAATGGTATGGATGCATTTTGTTGACATCTTGAGTTTTTTCCTCATGATTTAAAGATGTGCTTTGATACTATGAAGGACTACAGAGCAGTGAATCACTGCAGAGCTGCTTCTGAAGCATGCCTTAGGGCAAACTGCGAGCCTGTGTTTGTGTCCAGGGTGGGAGGAACAGCAAGAAGCATGGGTGAGTCATAGGACAAAAACACAAAATGTCATTCTAAAGAGAGGGTGGTGACCTTGTGTCTGAGTATGCAAAGACTGAATTGGGGAATTAAGGGGCCTGTTCTTAAAGTTCATGTAACAAGGGCAAAACCAATTTTTTCTTTTAGGAGGTTATGCCACAGAATTATACAATTACTTTTATTTGATAACTCAAGTGAGCTACTTCTGATTCAGTGTGAAACTATCCCAGATCAGGCAGAGTCCAAACACAGACCTTCCTGGGCCCGGTTCTGCTCTTTGTGATTTGGAACAAGGGGGCCTGAGAAGGTGTATGCATCTGTCCTCTGAGATTCGGAGCAGAATCTAAATTCCATGTATGATGTGATGTGCTTAGTCACGATCAACTGTTTCAGGCCCCTTGCCTCTAATTTTGGAAAGAGGCTGTTGTTGACTTGTTAGCATTAACATTTGTTAATTTGTGAATTTTTTAGTCATTGCTAACAAGAAGCACATATAGGGCAGCTTATGGCATATTAGCAAATGCTGGAGAGAAAAATATGAAGAATTACGACAGTAAAACATAAAAGAAGACATTCAAACCAATTTACTTGCTGGAAGAGAGAACTCCTTGTTTCCTCAGTCTAGTGTATGTGCTGGAATCCTCATTCTTATCTTTAAGATGTATTTACTTTCATTCCTTCTGTTATATAAGTAAGTTTAGGTAAATTTCACTTACTGATAAGAGCCTCTTCTTTAGGATCTTTCTATTTTTTTTTTAATTTTTTCATATGTGCATATCTGTTTCTGTGTGGAAACTGTCCAAATTAAACATTTATGTATAAAAGTTTTCCAGATAACTCTCCAAGAGTTCTATTGGATGTCTTTACTATATTATGGGACTTAGAAAAAAAGAAAAAGAAAAAAGAACAAAGAAATAAAGAAAGAATATATCCAATTAAAACAAGAGAAGAACTCTTGAACCCAGCCATGCATATAAGAAAAATAAATTGTTTGAAGTGAGACATGAGGTAATCCGGACTCCTCAGGGGGAGAAGCCAATGCTAATCTGGCTCTCACATGCCCGTTGAGCTGAAATGTTTCATTGACGTTAGTGCTTAACAAATCACCAAATGCTCAAAGAATACTTGCTATGCGTCAGGAGCTCTATTTAATGCCTTTTTCCTATGTGATTGTATTTTAGCAGATATGTAAATTATATGAGGCATAGTTGACAGTGTAAAATACCAGAAAAGAATGCATTACTTAAAAATTCCAAAATGTATTTTGAGGTTTTACACAATGCTCTACAGTGATTCAAAGTTCTTGCTACAGTCCAGTCTTTAAGAAAATAAAAAATGCCAGAAGGTGTATTGCCTTCAGGCCAGAAAAGTTCCTCCCAGGAAAATGACGACTGTGTTGATAGACATGATTAACATATCTTGTTTTATTAATCAAGATTACTTGAAATTGTAGGGGTACCATTTTAATGGTTTCATCCACACAGTATTGAATCAATAGCATTTTGGAAACTAGGTATAGTAATCTGTATTATCAATTATAATGACTAAAGTCAGCTGTGATTGTAGTTCTTTTATATATGGACACAGTAAATTTTGTACTGCATGGATGGAATTTACCAGAACACAGCCACTTGTTATGTGCCTAAATGCTTCTGTATCTGTTACAACTTTTCCATTTCTAGAATATTTGTTTTACTTAAATATAATAAATTCCAAAATATTTATTACTAGATTAAATCAACAGAATTACATGAGTAGTTTATTTCATAATTTTCCCAGTAAATGGTATTTGTATCATTTATTGGGAAATTAAATTGGGAATATAAATTCACTTATGGATAAGCCTCCTCACCCTTTTATGATACTCAGCAAACTTTCTCTGCTGTAACAAATTTTATGTGGCTTGACATTTTCCCCTCACACTGTCTTCATTTTAATATACTGGCTGATTAGAGGTTTTAAGCCCTACTAATTGGTTATCTCCATAAGGAACAATATGAGTCTAATTCTCTAACCTTATTTGAGCTCATTGCTGTTGCTGCTATGAGGCCAATTGTAAATGCGTTTAATTGTTCCCATGATTACTAACACAAACATCACATGTAGGAGAGATTTGATTTTTCCATACTAAAAAAGATAAGCTCTGGGAGAATGTAGCAATTGTAGCATTCAGTTTCCTAATCAATTACACATGTACAAGCCCTTCAATGATGCCAAAAATTGTTCCTTATTTCTTGTAAGCATTGTATAAAACTCAGAGTGCACTCAGAGAAAGTATCAATTCTATTAGTATTTTCTTGGAAGCTGGTACTGCTGTTAGTGGTAAAAAAAAAATGACTTCAGCATACAGCACATTACAAAATTTCTTTATATCTTATACATCTTATATCTTACAGGTTTCCTTATATCTTACAGTTTTCAAATATAAAATGATACAGGAATATCTAAGAAACTATAGAACAATATTTGAGATTCATTTGGAAGAATAATTGTGCTCATCTTAATGACTTCTTGGGTAAATGAATTGTAAAACTTAAGATGGTGTGCGTGTGTGTGTGTGTGTGTGTGTGTGTTTATCCTTCCATAGCAGCAATAAAAATAATACTCAGTCATAAAGTTTTTTGCTTAAAGAAACACCATTATATATCCCAGCAATCAAATTAACTTCATTTGAAAAAATTATAATTTTGTAAGAATGGTTACTATTGAATATTTATAAACTGAGAGACTTCCTTCAAAAATATGATGAGGTATGTCTCACTGTAGTATGATTTGCTTTTGTATAAAGTTGTTATTTATAAGTGGAGATAAGAGTGAATGTTTTAATTGCATTCCCCCCGCCCCACCGACTCCCCATCGAATACACTGAAGGGCACAGATCTTTTGGAAGATTTCCATAAAGTATGAAACATATATTTCTAAGATAAGCAACTACTATAATTTTTAAACATAATGAATTATGACAGCATCACTCAAATTCATTCATTCATTTAACAAATGCTTACTTAGCACTATGTGCCAGACACTCTGCTAAGGGACTCACAGTACATCACTGAACAAAATAAATACTCCTACCATAGTGGACCTTATATTCTTGTAGAAGGAGACAGATTGAAAAAAAATGAAGAGTAATAAATAAGTAAATTATTCAGTATCTTAGACAGTGATAAGTACTATAGAAAATAAAATGTAGAATGAGATAATGGTGTTTAGCAGGGACAGGGAAAGGCAGGCTGCAGTATTAAAATGCTAGTCATGGTTGGCTTCCTTGAGACAGTGAGGTTTGAGCAAAGACTTGAATGAGATGAGGGACTTGGCCAAGTGGATATCTGTGGGAAGAACATTCCAGACAGAGGAAAAAGCCAGAGCAAAGGCCCTAAGGTGTGATGAAGAATTCCCAGCATATTCTGGGATGAAGGCCAGCAGAATGAGTGAGAGATAGAGTAGCAGGGACGAAAGTCATAAGGGAATTGGGCTGAAGGGGGTGGTGCAGATTTCATCGGGTTGATATTGTGATGGGCCCCCTACAAAGAAGAGAATTGGAAATTCTGTAAACTTCATAGAGAAGCCTTATAAAAGTTTTTTGGCTCAGTGTCACCCTGAATTAGGTTTGGCCATGTGTCCAAACTAATTTTAAATACCACCTAACCTCTTTGTGGTTTTCCTCATGTTATTCTTACTCTATGTTGGTGTTTTACACTATGAATTTAGCTCAAAAACTATATATAGAAAAACAGGAGATTCTGTAATGTAAACCAAGGAAACGAGTAGCTAAATTCCATGAATAATTTAATTCATGTAAACGAGGGTTTCACAAAGTGTGATACGTATTTGTAATCTGTGCTCCTCCCCTCCCCAGTCTCCTGCAGCCTCTTGAGAGGACAGCCTGGTGCCTGCAATCTCACTGTGTCCGCATCTTTCTTTGCCTCTGACCTGCTGGCTTCAAAGGATCGCATGCCCCTCTTCCTAAGACTATTTGATTCCTTGTGCTCTGGAAATCTACGCACTTTGTCTCTGAAGGAACCTGGTTCCGTCACTTATTGTCCCTCTTCTGAACCTCCAACAAATCCTGCTCAAATAACCATTTTCATCAATATATGCTCAGATGTCTCCTTAGGTTTAAAGAAATCCCTTCCTAGGTCCAATTTTCTAGCAGTGCCTGTCTTCTCCTGTTCAGTAACAAGATCTTTGGATGCATTGCTGTAGTTGCTGTTTGCAAGTCCTAAAAAACTCATTAGTTTTCAGGCCTCTGCAATTAGGGTTCTTCACCATTACCTCACTGAAGGGTCACCTGCCTCTTTATTGCTACATTGACCTCTTCTCTGATTTGATCTCTTTGTAACATCAGGCACTATGGACCATTCTCCTCCTTAAAAATATTCTTTTCTTTAGCTTTGATGACAGTATTTTTAATGCAATTTTCTACCTTGATGACAACTTCTTTCTACTCTTTTCCAATACCTCTTTTTGTGCCTTCTTAAATGTCAATGTCCCTAGTGTCACACTCCACATTCTGGACAATCTCATCCCCTGCCAAGGCTTCCATCACTATCTTTATGCTGTGATCCTTCTCAGATACATCTCCACTCCAAGTGTGTCCTGAATCCAATGTTTTTATATCCAACCGTGTACTGGACACCTAGTGAACATCCACAGGCCAGAGGCACCCTCAAATTCAAGTTGTCTCACTAGAACACCACCCACTTCTTTCCCCAAAGTCCTTTCTCTTCAGCCCTATAAACCCAATGTCCAAGTGAGGAACTTGGGCACCATTGTTGGTTCCTTTTACTCTGTCTTCCATGCTATTAATTACTTTGCCCTTTATAGCTTACAGCAAAAAACTTCCTAAATTACCTCAGTGTCCCAATGGCAATTTTTATGAAATTATTAGTATATCCATTTTAATTCTATCAAGCTTGAAACAAATATAAATTTCATTATGAAAATAAAATTCATGTAAATGGAAGAAGCTCAACTCATAAAATGTAATTAAATTTAAATGAAGAAGATAAATTTGAAACTTGTCATTACAAAACCCTAAAGGTGTGATTTAGGTTGAAAGAAATAATTTCACCTCTGGTGGGAATTTATGACGTGGGATTAATTGGGAGGAGTTTGCCTTTTTCAGTCATATTGCTTCCAACTTGACTGCATCCAATCTCACACATCATAACTTATCTCTTACATTGCAAAAGTGATATTGAGAAAAACATTAAAATTACAAAATGCTTTGTTACAATCAGTTTTCTTATCAATGCAAAAGACTAGGTAGAAAATATGTTTATATAATCATTAAAACTGTATAAACACAGACTTCAATTTTAAGAACAGAGGGAAACACAGGGTAAATGTATTTCCTTTCATTTCATCTGTCAATTATAAACATACTTAAAGATAAATGTATTCAAAATACTGTTTGAAACATTAGTGGCCATTATCACCAAATGGCATGAAAACATTAAGATGAGATTAGATGAGGCAGTATATGTTAATGAAAATCACATCTTAGATTAATCTTTACAGTGATTAAAATAAACCTTTCAGTATAAAGGAAAGTGTTTCTGCTGAAGTTAGAGAGCTTCAGGTTACAAAGAGCTTGGCAGTTGAAGAATGAGACAAAACATTCCAAATTTGAAGAATTCAGTAAGCTTGACTAACAAGTATCATATCCTGGAATAAATAATAAATTAGTACACTGCTTAAAAATATGCAGTTGTCACTGTAAAAGGAAGTTTGTAGTATAATTAAGAGTGATGTATACGTGTTTCCTGTGATATTGTACTTTAAAGTTTATAACTATATATTATTGATACATGCTCATAATCTTGGTGTGATCTCGCTATGATCTTTTTCCAAGATAACTCTGATTGCTTCAGACTTTATAAGGCTGGCTCAGAAGCAAACTGCAGAATGTCAGAAAAGTAATCTCCACCACTTACAGTTAACTAGTGACCATCTAACATGACAGATGGTGCCCTGCCTGTCTTCAGCAGCTTGTGGGACAAAGCTGCATGTCAACACCAGTGGGATGTAATTATTGCAATCTCTTGGGTCCAGTTCCATGTGACCCTGAAAGCAATTCCCCAGGAACTGCTGGGAGCAATGCAATGAAGGAAAGAGCAAAGAAACCAGAGGTTTTTGAGACCAGTAGCATTTTCATTTTCCTGACAAGTGTTTTCACATCGTTTAAGAATAAGTATTTTGCATGTGACAAATCCGTTTGAAAAAAAACTGAAAAATTTTGTGGGACTTTCAGTGTGTCTTAATTTAAATATTATCAAAAGGCTTTGTATTACAGAAGCAGCTATTCAATGACAGAAAGCAATATCACTTATATTTTAATCATTTGCTAAATAATTTAGTAATATTCTTTTATATTTTAGAACATAAATTATAAATTTTCACTAAAACTTATTTAACATTTAAAAGAACACTATAAATTAGATAGTTATTAGTTACAATTTACAGATGGGGGTGAATGAGCCACAGAGGGGGGTTAGTTATGACACAAAACAAGTGGTAGATCCAGGGCCCAAACCCCTCCCTCTGGCTCCAGAGTCCCTGTTCTTAATCATTTCAATTCTCCCTGTGCCACCTTGTGTGTGTCTTTAAAATGCTCAGCCCACCTGTGTAGCATGGTAGCACCAATAAATGTTATGGAGCTTGATGCTGAAACCAATAATGTAAGAAAGTCTAAAATTCTAAAGTTACTAAAAATAAATTATTAGAAAAATTATTAATGCAGTAGTTCCCTTTTATCCACAGAGATATTTCCAAAGAACCCCAGTGGATGCCTGCAATCACAGATAGTACTGAACCTGATTGCTGTCAATTGGAACTCATTTCTGTTTATGTCTTCCACCCACAAATTTAATGCCTTTTCCATCTTAACTAAGTACTTATCATGTACTGTGGCTGTAACTTTTTCAGTTTGAGGTACGGCAGCAAAACTAGTACAAATTTTTTTTCCTTCTTCACAGTTTTACAGATAGAAGATTCGTTCTTACTTTAGATCTCACCATCCATTTTTTTTTTCTTATTAAGTCAAGAACTTTCAACTTTTCACTTAAAGGAAGCACTTTACAGCTTCTCTTTGGTATATGCCAATTGTCAGCATCACCAGTCTTGTGTTTTTGGGGGCCATTGTTAAGTAAAATAAGGGTTGCTAGAACATAGGCACTGCAATACCTAGACTGTCATCTGGCAACAGAGAAGGCTACTAAGTGACTAGGGGGGGAATATTCAATACACTGGACAAAGGGATGATTCCCAGCAGACGGAGTGGGATGAGAGTTCATCCTGCTACTCACAGTGGCACAAAATTTAAAACTTATGAATTGTTTATTTCTGGAATTGTCCATTTAGTATTTTCACACTGTGGTTGACTAAGCGAAACTGAAACCATGGAAAGCAAAACTGTGTATAAGGGAGACTACTGCACATTAACTGATTAATCATAATTTTCTCCCCAGAATGATATCTTTAAGTCATATACATGCTGAAGGTGTGGGAAATATTTTTATTACTAAAAGTTAATATCACCAAATAAGGTTTGCTTCCAGATGCTCTTTAGTGGGGAGGATGTTGCATAAATGTCACAAAATCTTTCCCGATTTTGAATAATGCAGACATAATTATTTATTTCATATGTGGCGATGAGCATTGAAGAGCCATGCGGCTGCTGATAGCTAGTATTTGTCACACAGTCACACAGTTAACACTGAGCACTTAGTGTGTATTATCTCATTTAATCTTCACAGCAGCCCATCAGGGAGGTACTATTTATTATAATTCTGTATCACAGATGAAGAAACTAAGAGAGAGAGAGAGAAGTTAAATAACTTGCTATGGCTTTTTAAACAATACACAGAACAAGGTAGTACCTTTGTTGTAAGAACAATTGCTTATAATATGGATATAATTCTGATAATTTCTCAAAATTCTGCCTATCCTGATCAATCAACCAATAAGCAAGGGATTCTGAAAGCCAAGATAATGTGAGAAAAGCACCTAAGGAGTTGTAAATGCTGTAAACACCACTGCTAATTGTTGTGATTTTTGGTTGTTGTTGTTGTTGGGATTGTTAAGAGCAGTTAGTTCTAGGAGATAAGAGCAGTAGGGTTCAGGCCCTCAAGGAATTTATAGTCTAATTGATGAGGTTACTCTTGAGGGAAAAACCTCTACTATGAATTCTTACTATAAACTAGAGGACAGTAAATGCCTCAGACAGGGAGCACTTGTGATTGAGGGATACCTCACACC